>PVJO010019318.1:0-34588 GCA_004026905.1 Hystrix cristata | reverse complement strand
AGGGGAAAAAGAGGGGAAAGGGAAAATATGGAAAATGATGAATGAACCTGCTGTAAATAGGGAAGGAGGGTGCAGAGGGGAGGGGGGGAGAGGGGGGAGAACCAAGATACATCATGTATAGGTACAGAATTAATGTAATGAATGTGACCATTGTATGTAGAATGTACCAATACATGTTCTTGGTTTAAAATAAAATAAAAAAAAATTTCCATTAAGGAAATAAATAACTATTCAAAGTCATAGGTACATGACATAAAAATAATTTCTCCCTATTTTTAATTCTGTTTAGGGTGTGAGAGAGAAAAGTAGGTTGAGGAGATTGGGAAAATTGTGTGATATAGAAAGTAATCATGGAAAAAGTGACTGTTAAAGGGGAACTTGTAGTTTGGAGGTACACCACAGGTATACTTGGGGCTTCTAATTATCACAAGGAATTTGTTGTTAGGCAAATGCTATAACACTGAGCTACATCCCCAGTTCACTGTTGAGTTATTTTAAATCACATCAGCTAAAGATTATTTGCAAGATCACTGCTTGGTTCTTACGCACTCACTGGAGAAACCCTAACTCGCGTGAAATGCTGCAGACTGCAGGGCACGATGGCCTGACCCTGTCCACCTATAACCACAGCTCTTCTGGACCTCTAGCAGAAGTAGCCTCCAAAACTGGTTCCTTAAAAAGTTACAGAAAGCTCATTATCTGCAGGCTCTTTTATCTTTTCTCTATTATATTCCATTTATTCTTTGAGACTCATTTAAGTTTTCCTCCCCACCCCCCATGAAGTTTCACCTGACTGCTCAGTTAACACTGATCTCTCTCTTTTGGAACATCAGCTCTATTTATTACCTATATCAATGTATTGGCAATTTAATATTTTATTTGTTCACTGTTCTATTGTTTCTGTGTCTTTTCTCTTTGGACAGCAATATATAAAAATCTAGTAATGTTTTACAAGTTTACGTTTGTGGTGTTTTGTGACAACCTTTTAAAAACTGTATTTGGTATCGTGTAAAATGATCATATTCCTCTAAGATACAATATTTTAAAGTGCAGAGTCACAATTTCTCATTGCCAGTGGCACTTAAGTAGAATTTGAAACCTTTTTGAACACTATAGGCATACAGATAGCTTCAGAATTCAAATCGGAAAACTGGGGGAAAATGAGTTAGGAGGCTAAAGACTGTACAGATTAGTGGGTTTCTCTGGGAGACGGATGATGTGCTTAGTTCTTATAGTGGCCATGAATCTCAGTGCTCAAGCCTGGAATATCAGCAAAGGAAGACAAATAACATATCACAGATGGAACAAATACATGTACAAAAATCAATCATTTCTTCAATATCCCACATGGAGAAAGAGATTATTCATAAGGACAACCAAAATATAAAATATCTATGGACTTGATTTAACAAGAAATGTTTTGAACCTCCATGAAGTATTGTAAAATATTTAAATGAGATATAAAAGGAAGCTTAAATGAATGGAGAAATATGGCTGCACCTGCATGGAAAAAAGTAACAGTGCTAAAATTACAATTTTCTCAAAATTACTTGAAAAATTTAATAAAAATCCAATAAAATTTTCAATGAAATTTTCCACAGGATAAGGAAAAATAATTTTAAAACTTATGCAAAAATGACAAAACAAAAGGAAAAAATTCTTTGGGAAAGAATGGTCAGGAAAGACTTACACTTTCCCATTCTCAAATATACCTAATTATTCAAGAATTAAAATGATATGTCAATGATATTGGAAGGCATTTTTGTCAGTGGGATGAGATAGTGAACCTTGACACAAAGCTAGTATTTATAATAAGCATCCAGCAAATGGTAATCATGGCATTTTAAGTGAATGGACAAAGGATAGTTTATTGAAGAATAAGTAGTTCTAGAATAATCAGCCATTGGGGAAAAGATCTAACAGACTCCTATTTGGATGCTTTGGGATCCATCTAGAGCTCAGAAGGCCACCAATATTTTTGTTTATTGTTCTGAAGTACATTAGCTTTTTTGGAGAAATACATTTTACACTTCTAGTAAGTAGAAATTTAAATACTCCTTGCTTGACATGGCATATTAACATCTCTTCTTTTCTTTTTTTTTAATAAGAGATGACAGTTTATTTAAAAATGGGGAAAGGGGAAAAGAGAGATGACACATAGCTACTCAGAAAGAGTAGGGAGAATTGGAAAGTGAATTGCTCACCCTCTCTTATTTTCTAACTAGAATTCCATCTATTTCTCAGATGACAACAAACTATGCATGAAAAACTGTATTAATTTCCCTGCCTAGAACTTGGCTTATGCACCTTCATCTTTTGACTTCAGTATTTAATGATTATGTCAGCATTTAATTATCATCTGCTCCTGTCTATAATTCCTTGCACATGGTCTTCACGTATTACATTGAGCTCCGCACATCCACTTTTTCATTTGTCTTTTTCATTAGAACAAGCCTGAAAATAATTCTAATACAAAGGCTGGAAAGCTCCATGTCCTTGCTGATCCACAGCTGAACTTTGGGAGTTCAACTGTTTCAAAACCCAAAGGTCGGGCTGGGGGTATAGTTTCAGTGGTAGGATGCTTGACTTGCTTTACTAGCCTGCATGAGGCCCTCTGTTCGACCTCAATCTCTCTCTCTCTCTCTCTCTCTCTCTCACTCTCTCTCTCTCTCTCTCTCTCTCTCTCTCTCTCTCTCTCTCTCTCTCTCCCCCCGCCCCATCTCTCTCTCCCTCATACACACACTCAAAGGTTTCTAAAACCAGAAACATTTTTGTATGTCATGATCATAACTTGGAATGCTATATTTACAGTATGTTTAATATAGAACTACCAAAATTTTAAATTAAACATTTTAAAATGAGAATTACTTAATTTAGGTATCTTGCATTATGATCTCAATAAATCAACTAACCTTGGTCCCTTCATTTTAAAATGGGAATATTACTAATTATCTAATATTCCTCACCCAGTTGTTATAGAGCATAAATAAAATAATGTAAATTACAGCACACTGAGACCTCCAAAGCACTGTATAAATGCTAGCTGGAATTCACTGAATCTCCTCATCCCCTTTTTTTTCATAGCTACTTAAGCCCTAAACTGATAGGAAAGAAGAGCCATCGGGCTTTGTGTGATAATTTAGCTCAGGGAGATCCGTAGGCTGCCAGCAGTGCTGTGGGGCTGCAGCAATGGTGAGAAAGAACCAAAGACATGATTGCCAGCCCAAGTCCTGAGCCTGCCCAGACTTTGACAGGAGCTTCTGGTCTCTGTCCTCCTAGGACATCCATCCTAGCCAGGTCTCTTCTCACCTTTGCATTACTGGTGAAGTCTTGCTCCTGTGAATTGGAAAAGGGCTAGCTTGCTCATCGGGGCTCCGCCCCTCCCTGCCCAGTCAGAGGGGTTGGGTTTCTCATCCAAGATGCCTTTTTTCCAAGCCAGCAGGCACTGCAGAGTCCTACCACAGAGCATGGCTCTTCCCTGAACAGACCATACCCCAAGGATTTAACTGGTGGCCTTTGAAAGGAGCTGGAGTTCCCCTTTACTAGGTGCTGGCAAAGAAGTCTGACCAAGATGGCAAAAAAGATTCGCAGGCTTCTTCTCAACTATCAGGCCAAGGATGAAACCTAAAGATGCTTTTCTCCATTTCCCATGCTCTTAGTCTCTACTTCTTCCCCAAACACTCGTGCATCAAAGAGAGATCATTTCAGGGAACAAAGAGGATGCCAAGATTTTGGAAAATGTTTTCTTATGATTATTCTGAAGCCCCAAAATAATTTTTCATTTTACTTTTAATGTACACTTAGGGATGACAATGAAGCTATAATAAAGAATGAACATGCCTATTTTTATATAATCTAAGAGGTTATTTTTCAATGTCACATATGATAGCATTTCAGCTCTGATATGCTGCCTGAAAGAAGGTTCTTTTTTCATGATAAATCCTGTATAGGATGTAGTTATTAATAATGTTTTCCCCACATAGAAATGCTGAAACCTATTAGTAATTCTTTTTGTTTTTTACAGTAAGGCTTATAAATAAAAAGGCTGTAACCTTTAAGTGTGAAAGGAATATGATGCTCAGGGAGGCGTGGATGTTACATACAAGAAAGTAGGGATAAAGGAGAGACGGAGAGGTCGAGGTGAAGGAGTCTAGAGATGCCAGAGAGAGAAGCAACATGGAGGTAAGAATCAAGAGTGACAGGTTCAGCTGTGCTCGAAGTCACTTATTTTTCCTTAATGTCACTGAAGATGTAAGACGTGCTTGTTGGAAAAATAACTTTTAGTAGAAAGCTATATGTGCGCGTGCACACACACACACACACACAATTCTGGAAAATTTCCACAGCTACACTTAGAAAGGTGGCTATGAAATTCTAAATAATTAAGAACACCATTCTTCACTTTAGTTTACAATAATCTCCTTTTAAATTTTACCAATAAACAGGGAGTGCCACTTATGTTTATACAACATATTATTACTGGAGTTTTAGGGAGAAAGTCCTGGCTCTGGGAGTCCCAGCAGACTAAGTATGGTTACTTATCCCCAAACATCAACCAAGGAGAGGAACGGTGGTGAAGGGCAGGAAAAGGAGCTGTAATCAGCATGGTCATGCCAGGAAGGACGGTTAAAGAAGACCAAGATCTGTCTTTGGGCGGTTGGCAAGAACTTTAAGGTTTTATAGAAAAGAGGAACAAAGACAAGGGCTGGGGGTCTGCGTAGCCAGCAGAGTAGGTAATCCTGGCCGAGATATAGTCAGGTTGATCTTTATCTAGGACTGCCTCTGACAGGTTGCCCCTCAGAAGTCTTATGACAATTGTTTCCCATGAAATGAGTGCTGCTGCTCAGAGGGACAGCCTCAGGCCCACCATGAAGTAAGCGCTTCCACTTGGCAGGCAATCTCATCCTGAGGTGATCTGTTCTGTAAACCTCTGTTTTCCCTGGAATTCATGGTGACTGCAGATTTAGGACAATGACTGGAGACTTCTAGGGGCTGTTCTAGGGGATCTGCAACAGGATGTTTAAATGCTGACAATTGAATATTCCTGCAAATCTTGAAAATATCTCACCTTGGTGTCCTTAGTTTTGAAGGAGGAAGAGCTAACTTAGGTAAAGTTAGAGCTGATAATCCCCGTGTTACCAATTTGTAGACAGACACTCCCTAAGTAAGGAACATCCCTACGTGCAGAACGGAGTAGGGGTCTCACCTATGGCTAAGATAATAAAGGAGACAGATATAAGATGAGAAAGAGATGCCAAGGTTTACTTACCCCTTAGGCATCTGCAGGCCCAGCCTCTAGGTCTCTGTTAAAATGTCACATAAGTAATCTTAGCTTTAGCACTGGAATTCCAAATTTGCTCTGAGTTACAATCATGTCATATACTGATGATGTAAGTTAGCTTATCACCCACTCTATAGAAAGAAGAAAAACTGACTGACAAACCTAATTGTGTGCATCTGTGTGTGTGTGTGCATGCACGTGAGTGTGTGTCTATGTGTGAGGGCTGTGATTTTAGTTACCTTAAGTGCTTTCCAAGGACCATCTGGAATTTGACATACAATGTTTTGTTTCAGAAAAATAAGCAAGTAAAATAATCAGTGTAGCCCTTGAGGATCTGTTGAAATGCTGGGATTAAGGAGGAGAAGTGAAATAATGACGACATGCTATATCTGTCCTGAGTCACCTCCTGGGATTTCAGTTAAGCAGTTAAAACCCATTTTATCTATTCTCTGACACAGCAAACAGATGTACTGCCAGTCAAGATAGACCACAAATGGCTTGTATTTCATTTTTCATGAAAGCCTGGAATAGTCAGCCTTTCCTACTGAGACAGAACTTTTCATCTGAGTAAAAATATACCAAGATTCTCGAACAGAAATGTCGGCTGTCTCACTCAGAGGGCTTCATTGTGCTAGACGGTATGGGAAAGATATCAGTTCACCAGTGGCTTGAAAAATGTCAAAAACCTGCATTTCACTCATTTTTGAGTGGTCACACTAAGGGACTGTTTCTAATTTTATTTTCTCCCAGTTCTTTTCTTCTTTTTCCTGTTTTTTAAAAATTCAAAGACATAAGTTTTCTTAGATTAAGCAGTTTGATCATATGATTCAAATTTATTTTTATGAGTCAATGCCAAGACAAAGATTTTGTAACTTGAGAGACCAAAATAACAGGTTGACCTCAATCTAAGCTCTACAAAGCTTCACTGTATTAACACAAGGAAAAAACATATTTTTGTTGCACATTTATATGAAAATAAGAAAGATTATATTCTTGCCTTTTCTGCCTGTTAAAAGAAACCTGAAAAAAAAAACTTTAAATAAATTTAGGAGCTAATTTTCTTTAAGGAGCAAAAGCATTTGCTTTTTGAGCTGTATGAATGTTCATTCACTTAATACAGTTATTTAATACATCAATCTATTTCTTGAGTGCATTTTAATTGTCAGCTCCTGTACTAGGCTCAGGGTAAGCATAAGAAAAAAGAACATACCGGCTCTTCTAACTTCCTACAGACAAAAAATAAAGAAAAACGTACATATTTACTTAATCTGATAATTATCAGGAAGGAATAAGTGAGATACTCCAATGGAGATGACTCTAGATATGTGATCAGTGAAGACCTTTCTGAGGCCAAGGTATTTAAGATGACACCTAAAGAATGAGAAGAGACCAACTACAGCAAACAGGGATTTTAAAAGTGACTGCTTCTGGAGAGAAACTCCCAAGGGACAAGGTTACTATGCAGCTTCCAAATTCTCCTTGAACAAATCTAGAGAAAATGTATTCTGATTTCACTTTCTTCCCATTTTCTTTGTTCCCTCTTGCTGCAATTTGTTATTTGGGTATAGGGTATTCTAGGCTGATGCTTCGATTTTTCTGTTTTGCTTGACATTTTGGGAGACTTTTAAAAACTTTATTTTCCAAAATTCTGTTGCATATTTATTTCCACTCTCTTGTTTTAATTTCCAAGAACTCTTCCTTTCTTCTTTCCTTCCCTCCTACCTTCCTTCCTTTCTCCCTCTCTCCTTCCTTCCTTTTCTTTCTTGCTTCTTTTTTCTTTTCTTTTCTCCTTTTTCTCCCTCTTCATTCTCTTCTTTTTCTTCTTCTGTTTCTGTCTGTCTCTGTCTCTCTATCTCTGTCTGTCTGTCTCTCTCTCTTTCCAGTACTTGGGAATAAAGAAAGTGAACTTTCTCCTTATATCCTCACTCCAACCCCAAGACAATGATTAAACAATCTTTTTAAAGACTGTATTTTCTGGCTTCTTTGCTTCCAACAAACATGAAAGATGTGGCTCCTCCCTGCTCCACTTCATCTCACGTCATGACATCCTTTGGTTTTCTGTACATGAGTCTGTTTTTTACTTTCATTTCCCAAGTGCCTATATGCGTCCTGGCTCAGCCTCTGCACATGTTGCTCCTATTTCCCTTGCCTGGCTCTGACTACTCTATATAGCTAGAGAGCTAGACAACTCTCTATTTCTTCTATAAAATGAATTAACTTTCTCTTTAAAACCTTCGGTGTTGAGTTAGGTGCCCTGACTTCTACTTCCGTCACACTGTAATGTAATTATTTACTTACACACCTATGTTCTCATCAGACTAAGAGCTGCCTAAACAGTTTTTGTATCTTTGTATTATCAGCACAAAGTACAGTCTCTGGCACATAGTGTTTGCCATACTACAAGTGAATAAAATAACTCATTTAATTCTGTTTTAGTTACTTTTCTCTCGTTGTTGGGACAGAATACCCAATACTCAAAGTTAGGGGAAGAAAGGTTTATTAGCTCACAGTCTGCAGAGGTTTCAGTCTATAGTCCGCTGGGTCGGAGGCAGGGCGGCATGGCAGAGGCAGGGCCCACCGGCAGCAAAGTAAAGTAAAGTATGCAAGGAATGTATGCAAATAAGCAATGCAAACAAGCAGCTAGTTAGCTTCTTCCTGTATCTTATCTAGGCTACCTGCCTCCAGGGCGGGTAGCACTCCCACCCTTAATTTTAGTTTCACATCCTTGATCCCAGCAGAACCATGCTGAACCGATCAGTGGATTAATTTAGTAACCGCACACTCTAGATCCAGCTATCTCTTACCATATGAGGCTTTGGGGGGACATCTAGACACAAACCATAACAAATATCATGAAAAATAAACTTTAAAATTCACATAATTATACATTTATAAAAAGGAACAAAAAAGGAATCCATGGTTTCATGATACATTAAGAAATAGGTATGACTTTCAATAAAATTTTTTTCAAAGAAGAGATTTTTATAGAAAGTAAGCATCATCATTTCCTTACTTTCTTTGTTTTCCCCATGGCCTTCAGGATGGAGAGATTCAAGTCTTCAAGGGCTGCCAGGACCTTCTCGTACTCGCCCAAGTGCTGGGAAAAATATTCTGAAAAATGAAAATGTTGAAATAAATTCAAGTTTGGATGTAAGAAACCATAAAACCAAAAATCAGCTGATAATTTACTTCATAAATGAGAAAAACAAGTAAAATGTTGGTCATAAATAAAAACTGCAACGTTTTCAAATGATACTAAGACTCTCATATGATAATTTCATTTAAAAAAGAGAACTAAACCCTGGAGGGTCACTCTCATTCATGAAACAAAGTTCTTTCCTACAAAAATAGGGAAAAATGTATCTGGAACAACTAACAAGGCTGTTTAAATCAAAACATTGCTCTTGAAAGTATATTATTATAAATTTCACTAAAGTAGTAGTTTTACAAAACGTTATATTTTATTGCTTCTTCTGCAAAATCTTTAAGGAAGGTAAGAGCTCTCCAGGTTAAGGATCAGTGATGCCACGAACATGGGGGCACCTGCCCCAGGACTGGCCACAGAACTGCTCCTACTATGATTTTTCTCCCCACAATTTCAAACATATTTTTCAAAGAGCAAAGCCATGTTTACCTCATTGTTCAGTTGTGAGGAACAGAGAGTGTATTGGATATTATGATTAAAATGAAAAGTATTGAACATTGGATGGATGATAAATTAGTAAGCTGAAATACAATGGAGAGAAATGTAAAACTTAATATTTACCTAGAGGGATCTGTACATTTCTAAAATGAGAAAGATCTAAACCTAACAGGTTCTAGTAAACCAATACCCTTTATTCTTGTGAACTCTTCTTTGGATAAACTATAGTTTATTATTATCTCCAATGTGCTGTGTTTATAAATTGAAATTGAAATGATAAAAAATAAATGTAAAGCATTTGAGATCACTGGGATCCACTGCAGCATGTTTGATGAAAACTACCTTGATAAATCTATTCACTACTCCAGGTAGAATTATTTGTTGATATTGATAGTAATAATAATAAGTGGAAAGTCAATGCGAAGATTTCTCTGAGAACAACAAAAACACAGGTGAGCAATAAATAAATTCTAGATTGTGATTGTCAAAATACAGTCTGTGCACATATAGATTAAAAACAAGTGACATATTTTTGACAACAAGGAAAATACACTCTGGTTTATTCGATCTTTGCAAATAGTGTGGTGCATCTCATAAAGATTCTCTTAGGAAGAGACTAGTTGAATGTTATAAATAAGTACACACTCCTTAAATACTTGCTTCAAAATAATGTTTCAATCCTTGGTTCTGATGTCAACTTTCAGATAGGGTTGACAAAGGGTCTGACCCTGCCTGTGCAATTATTTGTGATAAACGAAATCCCCATGGAGAACATTCTTCAGGAACCAGCATGCTGTTAATATGGCTGTAGAATATTCATAAGTTGGAAAAATAATATCAGAGTACACTTTGAGTTGCATCAAGCAAAAAAGTAAAGTGTAAAAAAGAGAAGTCAGCACATGTTTATTTTAATATATACCAAAGACTCAGAGAGTATTACATAGGAGTTTTAAATGTAAGTAGACAGAAATACATAAAGTGAAAACAAAAGAGAATTTGGTACTAAACATTTTATAAGAAACAAAAAACAAGAGGTAAAGACACCTTTTAAAACAACTATTTTTTTTTCCCAAAGCCAACATATTTGGCTCAGTCAGAAAAGGTTTCTGGAGAGAATTTAAGTTTTCTTTCAACTTGAAATCATATGTGGCGACAGGTGCCAGGTAGCATAGGCAAGTAGGGCTCCAAGGAACTCAATGAAGGAAGTTCGAGGAAAGCACCAAGAACATCTAACATAGCGAAAAGGAGATCATTCCCTTCCACTTTATCATGGTGGGTATTCATTTACTCATTCCAAGACCCAACATGTTCCTATTGAGAAGCTTTCGTGTGTCAGGTGCCATAATGGGATGTTAGAAAACGAAGATGAAAAGACAGAGCCATTACCTTTAAGGAGCCAATGCCAGCTAGGGGAGATAAACATGACAACGAACAACTGCAATACACATGACCATTGTTCAGGATCGCAGGATGTTATACAAATATAAGGCAATGAATGTCCAAGTTTGCCTGGGTAAGTGGGAGACAGCTTCACAGGGCAGACACTAAGAATGGCTCATTAACAGCCGAATAGAACTTACCCTGCTGGGTAGTCAAAGAGAAGGTATGGAAGCAGGCAGGTACCTTGTCAGGTTTCCTAGAATATATACATTTCAACACTACCAGGAGGTAAAGGTCAAGACTGAGAGATGTTTGAGGATAGGAGGCAGTGAGGACACAGGGTGCTAAAAAATTTAGTGGCGAGAGACAAAGCTTGATGTGCTGGAAATGTTTGTTCGTTGCTAGGGGCTCTAACTTTCATCCTCAACTGTAGGTCAGTGTTTCTGATTATCTGCAGAATCCTCCAGTGCCTCTCTGTTCAAAGAGTGACCTCTTAACCAGCAGCAAGAGTTTCATTTTGGAACATGTTAGAACATAGTATCTCAGGCTCACCTGAGGCTTGCTAAGCCACAGTCTGCATGTTACTTATTTACTCAGTGAGGTGAGGTCCCATCATGTTGCTGAGGCTGGTCTTGAACTCCCAGGTTCAAATGATCATCTTGCCTCAGCCTCCAGAGTAGCTGGGAAAACAGGCACACAGACTATAATCTGCGTTTTAATAAGACTCTTGGGTAATTTGTAGGTACATTTAAATTTGAACAGAACTGTTCTAGGATGCTTGTTGGAAATTAAAATCACTGATAAGGTCTCAGCTAATAAACTAGGATCTTTGGATTGAGGCTCAGGAATCAGAATTTTCTACAGGTTTTCAAGGAGGTTATGACATACAAATTAAATTGGAGACTGCTATGGGCAGTGAGGAGCCATGGAACTCTTGAAAAGCAGCGTGAGACATCCTAAAATTGTCTAATTAAAAAAGTTACCCAGGATATGCTGTGGATGACTTGGTGACACCATCAAGAGAAACAAGGGCAGCAGCATTTCCAGGAGTGATTTCATCACAAAATGAGGAGCCTGAGTCAGGCCAAACAATGGGGTGAAAGAGAGCAGGCGTTTGAAGTCCCAGCAGCATATCTGCAAGCCCCTCCATGTGGTGGGCAGGGAGAGAAGGTGAGTGACGGCTTGGGAGTGGCTGAGCTCCAACTAATCTCATACACCTGTTCTTGTGACTCGTGTTTCTTTTTTGAACCACGACACCAGTGTGACCTGGGCAAATGTTTTGTCCTTAAATCATGGTACTACAAAGAAATAAATATTTGGAACAAAGATTGGTTCTTTAAAACTCCTGCCCTTGGGTAACAAGAATCATTTCCTGAAGAAAAGATTATTGAAACTCTCATGTGGGTTCCGTGGGCTTGTGTCTGAGAACTAATTCTCACCAGTTAAAGCGATGGAGTTTGAAAAGTAAACAGAACTGGGCATGGTTGCACACAGCTATAATCCCAGCACTCTAGAAATCTGAGGCAGGAGGATCACAAGTCCAAATCGAGCCTCGGCAACTTAGCCACTTAACTAGACACTGTCTCAAAATGGAAAATACAAAGGGATGTGGATGTATCTCAAGGTAAAGGCCCTGGGTTCAGTCTCGAACACTACAAAAAATAAAAATAAAAAGTAAAAAGTGTCTGGACATTGGGTGTAATGAAAGGGTGGAGTGCGATTTCTAAACATGTGTTAAACAAGCTATCAATCGGAAAGCAATGGTCTCATCAGGTTCAATGCAACATCTCAAATAAAATGCTAATGAGAGATTAGCTTTCTCCTTCCCTGTTATACTTAATCAGCAGTGCTGCTTTACCAAATAACAGGCTTTTGGGTTTTTTTTCTCTACACCTCCATCCTCCAAGCTGTTGCATTTTTCAGGTCCAGACTAAGAATTCCAAATCAGAACAAAAGGACTCACAGCTGCCACAAAGGTCACACTGGGAAATGGCCTCACAAAGTGTCCTGAGTTTAAATCAGTCCCACAGTCTGTACTGTTAGGACTTTTCAAGCAATAGACTAGTTAGGAAAGAAAATAACGGAGGGGTGTGTGTGTGTGTGTGTGTGTGTGTGTGTGTGTGTGAGAGAGAGAGAGAGACTGAGATAGACTTAAGACCTCCATGATCTGAATACAGGTATCAGAAATTTAGAATATGGTGATTTTAAGGGGTAGAGATAACTGTCACTCAGTATTTTATACTCAGTCACCTAGTGGCATGTGCCAGGTAGCCATGGCACTAAGGGCTTGAAAGAGGACCTAGAATTTTCCAATCTCCCAGCACCTTATCTAGCTGGCAGTGAAGCTGAGGCAGCTCTTCATATGATGGGGAGCCTAGCATTAACCTACTGAACGGGATCTTTCACATGAAACTAAGAAACTTTTATTCTGTGAGTCTCCTGTAAGCTCTTTTTTTTTTTTTTTAAACAAGAACATGTATTGGTACAATCATGATCATATTCAACATGGTTATTTTGTACCTGTACATGATATATCTTGGTTTTCCACCTACTTCCCCTCTCCTCCCTTCCGTTCCCCCATCCTTCACTACTTGCAACAGGATTATTTCTATTTTTCCATTCCCTTTCTTCTTTCTTTTCTTTTCCCCTTCCTTCTTTTCCCCCTTCTCCCTATCTAGTTCTCTTCTCTTTTGAATACTATCTTTTTTTATAATATCTATTATACCTCTTTGTCCTTATTTACACTTATGGTTTCTCATATCAGAGTAACAATTTGATGTGTACTCATGAGTGTCTGATTTATTTCACTTAAGAGTATGCTCTCAAGGTGCATCCATTTACCTACAAATGTCTCTAGTTTATCCTTTTTTATGGCAGAGTAGTACTCCACTGTGTAGAAAAACCATATCTTCTTCAGCTATTCATTAGTTGATGGGCGTTTAGGTTATTTCCAAGACTTAGCTACTACAAATTGTGCTGCTATGAACATGGTTGTGCATATATCACTGTGGTATGATGATTTTAATTCTTCTGGGATGATACCAAGCAGAGGAATAGCAGGGTCAAATGGAACCTCTAGTTTTTTGAGGAATCTCCATACTGATTTCCACAATGGTTGGATCAGCCTACATTCCCACCAACAATGGAGGAGGGTTCCTTTTTCCCCACAGCCCCACCAGCATTTGTTATTGGTTGATTTCTCGATGATAGCTGCTCTTTTTGGAGTGAGATGAAATCTTAGCATTGTTTTGATTTGCATCTCTCAAATGACCAGTGACGTTGAACACTTTTTCATATATTTGTTTGCCATTTGTATTTCTTCATCTGAGAGGTATCTCTTCACATCAGATGCCCATTTTTGGGTCTCTAAATTTGAGGCAGGGTCTGGTTTTTTTTGAGTTCTTTATATATTCTAGATGTTAGACCTTTGTCTGAGGAATGGTTGGTAAAAATTTTTTCCCACTCTGTGGGTTTTTGTGCCACTCTGTGAATGTTTCTTTTGCTGTGCAAAAACTTTTTAATAGGATGCGACCCCAAGCACTGATCCTTTGTGTTGTTTCCTGTGCAGTCTAAGTTTTGTTCATAAATTTTTTTTCCTATCCCTATGTCTTCAAGAGTTCTTCATATTCTATCCTCCAATAGATTTAGTGTTTCTGTCTTAAGGTTTAGATCTCTGATCCACTTTGATTTTAGTTTAGTACATGGTGAGAGGCACGTATCTAGTTTTAGTTTTTGGCATGTGGCAAGCCAATTTTTCCAGCACCATTTATTAAAGAGGCTATCTTTCTTCCAGTGAGGCTTTTTGGCTCCTTTGTCAAAGATGAGGTATTTCAATGTGTTTGGAGTTGTTTCTGAATTTTCTAACCTGCTCCATTGGCCCTTGGGTCTGTCTTTATGCCAGTACCATGCTGTTTTTATCACAGTAGCTTTGTAGTATAATTTCAAGTTGGAGATTGTGATGCCCCCTGCCTTATTCCTGTTGCTCAGGATTGTTTTTGCTATTCTTCATCTCTTCTGGTTCTGGATGAATTTTATGATTGTTTTCTCTAATTCTTTGAAGTATGTGATTGGTATTTTGATTGGAGTTGCATTAAATCTGTATAGTAATTTAGGAAGTATGGCCATTTTCACTATGTTGATTCTTTCTACCCATGAACACAGAGTATCTTTCCACTGTCTGAAATCTCTTTCAATTTCCTTTTTTTAGACTACTGTAGTTTTCAGTGAAAATATCTTTTACTTGTTTTGTTAAATAGATTCCTAAGTATTTCATTTTTTTTGATGCGATTGTGAAAGGTGTATCTTCTGTTATTTCTTTCTCAGTGAGTTTGTTATTGGTATATAGGAATGCTATTGACTTTTGGGTGTTGACTTTGTGTCCAGCTATGCAACTGAATTTAGTTATTAAATCTAGAATTTTTTGGTGGAATTTTTGGGGTGTCCTACATAGAGTAAAGTATCACGTCATCCACAAAAAATGATAGTTTCACTTCTTCCTTTACTGTCTTTATTCTTTTTATTTCTTCTCTTGCCTGATTGCTCTAATACTTTTATTAGAACTATATTGAATAATAGTGATGATAGTGGACAGCCTTCTCTTGTTCCAGATTTTAGTGGTAAAGCTTCCAGTTTCTGACCATTTAGTGTGATGTTGGGTGTTGATTTGTCATAGACGGTTTTTACCAGATTTAGATATAGACCATCTATTCCTAATTTTTGTGGAGTTTTTATCATAAATGGGTGTTGGATTTTGTCAAATGCTTTTTCTGCATCTATTGAGATGATCATGTGATTTTCATCTTTGATTCTATTGATACGGTGTATTACATGCATTGATTTGCATATGTTGAACCATCCCTGCATCCCCGGGATGAATCCTACTTGGTCGTAGTGTATAATCTTCTTGATAATCCATTGCATTCTGTTTGCCAGTATCTTATTGAGAATTTTTCCCTCTATGTTCATTAGGGAAATTGATTTGTAGGTCTCTTTTTTGGTTGGATCCTTTTCTGGTTTAGGTATCAGGGTAATGTTTGCTTCCAGGAATGATTTTGGAAGTACTGCTTCCTTTTCAATTTCTTTAAAGAGCTTGAGGAGTAGTGGTATTAGATCATCTCTGCATTTCTAGTAGAATTCAGTTGTGAACGCATTAGGACCCAAGCTTTGCTTTGTTGGTAGGTTTTCAATTTTCTTTTCAATTTCAATGGTTGATATTGGGTTATTTAGTATTCTTATGTCATCTTGATTCAGTTTTGATAGTTCATATGTTTCTAATAATCTGTCCATTTCTTCAGTGTTTTCTATTTTGTTTGAGTGTAGGTTCTTGAAGTAGATGCTGATGATCCTTTGAATTTCCATAGGGTCAAGTGTGACTTCACCCCTTTCATTTTTTATTGCATGGATTTGGGTCTTTTCTTTCCTTTTTTTTTTGATAAGATTAGCTAAGGGTTTGTCTATTTTATTTAATCTTTCAAAGAACCAACTCTTTGATTCATTCATTCTTTGTATTATTTTCTTAGTCTCAATTGCATTAATTTCAGCTTTAATCTTAATACTTTCCTCTCATATGAGCTTTGGGTTTGTTTTGTTCTTCTTTTGCTACATGTTTGAGGTTCAACATTAAGTCATTTATTTGAGCTTGTCTGTCTTCCAGATGTGGGAGTTTAATGCAATGAATTTCCCTCATAGCACTGCTTTTGTTGTATTCCATGTGTTATGTTATATTGTACTGGCATTATTACTAAAGTGTATAAATTTCTTAATTTCTTCTGTGACCTATCTGTTGTTCAGAAAGGTGTTAGTTTCCATGTGTTTATGTGTGTTTTTTTGTTTTTTGTTACCATTGCATTCCAGTTTTATTGCACTATGGTCTGATAGTATGCATGGGATAATTTCAATTCCCTTACATTTACTTAAACATGCTTTATGAGCTAGAATGTGGTCTATTTTGGAGAATGTACCATGTGCAGCTAAGAATAATGTGTATTTTGCTGTTGTGGAGTGGAACACTTTGTAGACATATGCTAAGTCCATTTGTTCACAGATTTGATTCAGTTCTGATATTTCTTTGTTAATTTTTGACTAGCTGATCTCTCAATTTGTGACAGTGAGGTATTGAAGTCTCCCATTATAATTGTGGTAGTGTTTATTTGATCTTTCATGTTCTTCAATATTTGTTTTATGTAATTATGTGCACCAATATTTGGTGCATAAATATTAATGATTATTACTTCTTCCTCTTGGAGTTTTTCCTTGAGAAGTATATAGTGACCTTCTCTGTCCCTCTTGATCTGTTTTGGTTTAAAGTTCACTTTGTCTGAGATTAGGATGGCTATTCCTGCTTTTTTCTGGGTTCCTGTTACATGAAATACTGTTTTCCATCCTTTTATTTCCAGTCTATAAATTTCCTTTTGAGTTAAATATGTCTCTTGTATGCAGCATATTGATGGACCTTGTTTCCTGATCCATTCTGCTAGTCTGTTTCTTTTGATTGGTGAGTTGAAACCATTTACATTGATGATTAGAGCTGTTACTTATTGACTTATCTTTGTCATAGATCTTTTCTGTTGTTGGTTCTGTCTTTCACCTCAGTTCAACTGTTCGTTTTGCCTGGTGGACTCTTTTTATTAGTGAACCTGTAATTATACTATCCTTTTCCTTTTCTAGGATATCTTTCAAAATATTTTGTAAAGGTGGTTTGAAGGTCATGAATTTCTTCAGTTTTCTTTGTTGTGGAAGTATCTTTTTTCCTTGTTGAATTTGAAAGATAGTTTGGCTGAGTACATCAATCTGAGTTGGAGATTATTTTCTTTAAGGCTTGAAATATTTTCCTCTAGGCTCTTCTTGATTTAAGGGTTTGTGTTGAGAAGTCTGCTGTGATTCTGATGGGTTTACCTTTATAGGTGATTTTTTTTTCCCCTAACAATTTTCAGTATTCTGTTCTTTTGTTGACTTTCTGGAATCCTGATTATTATGTGTCTTGGTGTAGATTTATTTTGGTCATGGGTAACTGGGGTTCTATACACCTCACTTATCTGTATGTCAAGTTCTCGTCTCATGCTTGGGAAGTTTTCTGTCATTACTTCTGTAAATAATCTTTTTATATCCTTTGCACTGTCTCCTTCTTTTTCATTCGGTCCAATCAGTTTTATGTTGCTCTTCTTTGCATCATCTTGCAGTTGTTGTATTGATTTTTCATAGTCTCTACTACTTTGAAGAAGTGTTCCTTTTCATGGTCATGAACTGCAGTCCTGTTTTCTAGCTCTGAGACTCCGTCTTCGCTTTCATTTAATCTACTGTTATACTTTTAAGGGAGTTTTTGAGTGCTTGGATATCTGTTTGGAACTGTTTCATGGGTTTTATTTCCTTCCCGAGTTGAGTGGGCAAGTTTTTCTAAGCTCTTCTGTTTTTTATCTGTGCCTACTCTAAATTCACTAAGCAGGTCTTTCATTATGATTGTCATCTCTTTCTTAACTTGGCCAATTATTTCTAATCTGATGTTCTCTATACCCTCATCCATCTGTTTTTTACTTTCTGCTGCTATCATCTGAAAGTTTGGTTGGGTGTTTTCTGATTTCCTCTATTTCATTGTCCTCTCGATTTTTTCTGGGTGGGCCAGGGTTCTGAGGTTGTATTTTACTTCTGGGTCCCATCATTTTCTTTGTACCCATATGTATTTCTCCCCTTTTAGTTTCAGTATTGATTTTTATATTTTGTTCATGAGAGTTTACTTAAAGACAAATATCAATGCTTTCCATGGAGAAGTCTGTTACTTCAGTGTCTTCTAGACATATGTGGTTCTCGGCTTTTGTGTCTGTCTCAAGACCCTGGATTATTAATGATTATTACCCCAGATAATTACAGTATTACCATATGAGAAAGTACAACTGGTTATAACCTGTATAACACCCTTGTTATACTAGTACATTAGCAATAGCAATAGCATTAATTATATTCATGAAATTGACCAACTGTGGTAACTACTAACTTTGTATCTTTAACCATAGGAGCAAGGTCAACACAATTATAAAGCAGAATCAAATATAAACCAAGAATTTGTATATAGTGTGTTTTCCATTACTAAGTGGTTTTTACCCTGTATTTGGGAGGGATAATGAGGGATAGGAAAAGGTAGAGAGGTCAATGAAGAGACTTCTAGTAGATCCAAGACTTAAGGATAAAAGGATGTTACTTATACTTTGGGAAACTTGAGTAGATAGTTTAGGAAGAGTGAAGGGTGGGAGTAGTGGGTCAAACCATACAGAATCTAAACAATAGTCACTCATATGAAAAATAAAAGAGAGAGAGAGAAAATGAAAAGAAAAAAGAAAAATCAGAGCATTTGGTTGAGGAAGGAGAGATATGAGCAAGGCAGGAGTCGATAAAAGTAAAAACCTAAACAACAACAACAAGGAAGGATAGGTAGAAAAGAGAACATATCAGACAGGTAACAGAATGACTAAGAGAAAGAAAAAAGAAAAGGAGAAACAAAACAAATATGTACATGTACATATACATATACATATACATATACATATACATATACATATACATATATATATATATATATATATATATAATATTCGGATTTCTCTGATGTCCACCCCTCTGTGGTGGTATCCAGGCCAAAACCTGATTCTGTGCTTGTTAGCTCTACTGAGTCTGCAGTGGTTAGTGCTGGGTATGGTGTTCATCTTGGCCTCCAGGCATGGAGTCTGGGGCAGTTTTCAGCCTATAGATCTCTGGGAGATCCTTGGTAGCCCACCCACATCTCCTTACCTTTTATGTCTCTAAAACTTTCCTCAGTGTCAAGGGTATTGTTGGCTCTACTAGGTAGTGATGGCTTGGATCAGAAGAGAAGTGAAAAGAAAAAGAGAGAGAGAGATAGAGAGAGGCAGTGGTGCCTTCTGTCCAAGATCTTTCCCACGTTACTTGAGTTTCACCCTGCCAGTGTGCAGGTGGAGCCAGCACAGATCAGTAGCCGAGGAGCCTGCAGACCACCTGGCTCAAGCCTCTGAGTCCATTGGTCAAGCACCAAGTTGATCCCAGAAGGAGGTGAGGCTGGTGTGGATCAGCAGCCCAGAAGCCTGCTGACCGGCTGGCTCAAGCCTCTGAGTCTGTTAGTTAAGTCTGTTAGTTAAGAGCCTCTGAGTCTGTTAGTTAAGTCTGTTAGTTAAGTGCCTCTGAGTCTGTTAGTTAAGTCTGTTAGTCGGCCCTGGAAGTGGATGGAGCTGGTGCAGATGAGCACCCCAGGAGCCTGCAGACCAGCCAGCTCAAGCCTCTTAAACTTGGTTTTTATAATATTATTTACAGACTTAATCTATTTGTTAAAAGTTTAATATTTGTTATTAAGCAATGAACTAGATGAGCAAATACATTGTTAACTATAGTAAGTATATTCTACCTTGATCACAGACCTTTCTTATAGATATGCTCTTAGATCAAGAACTCTAGCTACAAGAACTTTATTGCAATTATTCTTCACCAATCTACAAATATCTCAAAACTGTTACCTACCAAGTTCACGATTTGCAAAAGGGTTCAGTAAAAATGAGTAAAGTCATAGAAACAGTCATAAACTAGATAGGGCTAGGGAAGTAATAGTTATGCTCTAAACTTTTCAGATCACAGCTAAAGACAACATGAATATAAAACCAAAGCTTCAATGATAGAAATTAAATACAATTTTCTAAGTAAAATCGAGTTGTGTACTAGCTGATAGTTGTAAGACATGGCAAAAAGTTGCACTGAGGAAGAGCTTCACACTGATCTGTGAAGAGAGAATAATTAGGCATTCCTATAAACTGCTGGTGGGTTTGTGCATTGGAAAAGCCTTGAATAAGAAATTACTTTGAGGAATTTACCATACAGAATGATGCATACAAGCATACAAAGATAATACATGAGAGAATATTTACTTCAATAATATTTGCTCCAGTAGAAGTTGGAAGTGACCTGAAAATCTATTAAAAGGAATTTGGTTGAAAAAATGAATACAAATGGAATACCATGTGGCCATTTTAATAAAATGAGATTGAAGAGCCTGCAGTTATACTCATTATGTGATCTTGCTAATGGAAAGGAATATATACATATTTATATCAATGTCAATATACGCACAAAAAATGTCTGGAAGGATATATTCAAAGCAATTAACACTGGAAATCAGAATAAGGGAAGAGGGGTGAGTAAAGGAATGACTTTGACATTTTAGCTTACATACCTACATGATTTAGTATCATTAACTTTTTAAAAATAGTAATTAAATAGTATTATGTAATGAAAATCATGGTTATTTTTTTAAAAAAATCAGTATTTTAATAGATTTTGAATTTCAGGTTCATAGTTGAATAAACTGACAACTTAAGCAAAAGCAACAAAATGAAGGCTTTAGATACCTGGAATTTTTAATTGGATTCTAGGAGAAAGCACATGATATCTCCTTCCTGTGCCAATCAAGCGCTGTTCCTCCAACGCATGGGGGAACTTGTGTGGGGTGTGAATCTACACATTTTGCTTGCTAGCAATGAAGCATTTGGCTTTGATTAGAATCCAACTTAAATATTTACTTTATATTCACAAAATAATGAGAAATGAAACTACACTCTGGAAATTAGAATGCATATTCTTGAACAGAGAGGGGGAAGACTACAACATGATTGGGAATACAATCACAAGATTTAAAAAATATATCACAATTGTGTTGAATTAAAGCTCCATCTACTAGTTCTTTAACTAAAACTATGGGGCAAAGTCATAGTGTAACTTTTCAGTAAATACAAGGTTATGATGATAATTAAGTTTCTTTGCTACAGAAGAAAGACAAAAAATTTTCTGTAGATGATTAATGAAGATACACTATCATACTTTAAAGAGTTTTTAAGGGAACATGGAGTCGACCATAATATTCCTTAATGATAACAGACAGGTAACATGGCAAATAAAACAGCCACTAAATGTTTTCATCTTAAAGCTCTTATAACAGTTGTTTTTCATGAGCTGTGCCTACCCAGGCAAAGTTAAATGAAAAATAAAATGAATTATCTGAACAATCTGAGGAGATGATTACTTTGGCCTGACATAGCTAGACATTTGGGGCACGTGGGTCTCCCACCTTCATGAACTCATCAGGCAAGTGTCTCAGTTCTGTGTGTTCTCTCTCTGCTTTACTGGCAGGGACTTGTACACATGGATGAGCAGGGACCCCAACCTGACCTTTACTATGACTGCTGTTCACCATAAAAGCTGGTGACATTGCTCATATGAATTGTTCTGCCACTTAGCATGGTAATAGCCTGTGTGAACTGTGCCACTGTCCTGCGGTGCAAGTGTGGCAGGATTCTCTTTGCTGGTGCTTTATAACCACTGAAAGCATGACCTACTTGGATACAAAAGTACTTGGCTTCTACATAACCATAACTTGCTTTTTCAGCTGAGGTCTTATCTCTGGACCTGGGATGTGCACTAAACAAGAAAAGGAGCACGGAGGTTTTATGACCACTGGCAGCTGGAAAGTTCATGTTGGGGATTCTCATACTTGTTTGTTCAGTTATTCCCTTGAAACCCTGTATTAGAACACTTTATTCCAGCATGACCTCTCTTGGTGTTATTTTACCTTTTATTGAAACAGAAGATACCTAGTATTAATTATTGTAAAATAGCTTTTTTGATGTTTTGGGCAAGTTCTAAAATTTGAAGAACTCAGCATGTTAAGGAAGGACTTGTCATTCAATTAGGAATTTCAGAGAAACTTACCTGGAACCATCAAAAGTGTTTCAAGTCATAGATAATAAGGTCAAACTTGGACAAAATGTATTTTCCTATACATTTATTTTAAAATATAAAATTTAAAACCTTCCATTTCAAATTGAATAGTCTCATAGCATTCCATAATTTTCATAAGAATAATTTTTAGATGCATTTGCTTTTCTATACTTCTAATCTTTGCCTTCCATTCCTAATTACAAAGATGAAGAAAATAAATTAAGAGGTCATTAAACCATTTGTAAAGATTATTTTTCCCTATTGGAATCACTTGTTTTCTAAGTGACATTTAATATTCGAGACTGGTTTAGACAGGTTTGGGACAAAATTATCCTTACTTTTCGAGGAGACAGCTTTGTAAAACAGTAATGAAAGGCTCCGCACAATATATTGTGAAGAGAACAATGAAGTTGTATTAATACCAATTTTAAAATCCACTCAATCTTTTGGAGCATTAGCTCTTATGAACTAATACACTGATTATAATAACAATTCTCCTTCCATGAGCAAATTAATGAAGCCCAACTTTTTCTGCAGTGAAATATGCACTTTAGCAAAACTCGTGGATAAAGGCAAATCCCTTGAGACCTTCTTGATTTATCTTTTATTTAGCACCAGCATTCCTAATCTATGACATTAACTTAAGGTGTGTAGAAATATATCAGACAACATTCTCTTCCCTTCTAAAACAAGTAATGTGTGTGATTGGTCTTAAAGGAACTTACCACATAGTTCTTCTGTATCAAGATTGCTGAAAAGAAAAATATATATATTATTACTTTGGTACCATTTTTTATGTGTCTTTTTTTACTTTTTTCAGTGCTGGGAATTGAACCCAGAGCCTTGCAGATGTTAGCGCTCTACCACTAGCTACATACTCAGCCCTTCATTTAAGTTTTTTAATAGTTAAATATTATTATTGTCTAATCTATTATATTACTAAATGGTAGGTAGTTAGGCTATTTCTCTTATACATTCTACACTGTTTAAACAACCACCAGTCATTAACAATCACTATGTCATATTCTCTCTTTGAACAAATATCTCCTGAGATTTGTCTTTTCCCCACAACACACTGGAGAAATAATGCATGATGGTAAAGGTAAGCTTTGGGCTAGAATGCCTGAGTTCAAATCCTAACTCTATAACTTACCTTCTATGTGACCCTGGGTATTTTTCAACTCTGTGTCTCAGTTTCTCTTCCTCAAGATAGGAATAATAACAATTTCTGGTTCATAGGGTTTAAATGAGTTAATACACATACAATAAAGAGTCACTGGCAGAAAGTACGTATAAGTCATTTGATTGAACTTCTATTCCTAAATTCAAAAAGTAAACTAAAAAAAAACCAAAAAAACAAAAAGTAAACTAGATTCAATGCTTATTTCAAGTGATTTTTAAGATGAAGTTACATGGCTCAATATTTAGATGTAAATAACAGAAACTCATTACTTTTATGACAATGGATACAAAACAGGAAAAATGTCAGCAAACATTATACAGTTACGTTATTATCAGAATAATGCCACTGGCTAAGGAAGATGGTACAGGAATGCAATACCAGTCTGCTTCTAGGCACTAAGTCAACATAACTCATTGCATCATAACTTAAAGGAGAAAACTCATCATCTTAACAAGTACTAAATGAGAATTTAATAATAGGCCCATGGTAATTCCTAATGTTAAAATGTTTAAATGGAATAGGACTAGAAATAAACCTAAAGACATCAAAGACTGTTAAAGATCAACTCTAAATATCAGTTAATTAAAAGTCTTGGTGTTAACCAAGTTGAACATTTTAACTTGACAAATGTAAAAACTCAAAAAAAAATGTAAAAACTCAATGTAAGTAATTTAAAATTCAGTTCTCCATGAATAGCACTAAGAATTGCTGGACAGAAGAGAAAGAAGTCTGAACATTTCTTACATTGGGCTCTTTTAATCAGCTCCATCATCCTTTTGGTAGGCAATTTTAAACTCAAGATTTCATTCCATGATGTTGAGTACTTGAGCCCTGCTAAATGATATCTCAGCACTTTAGTTCATCTTTTTGTAAAGTAGTATTTGTCATCAGATAGACTATGTGAAGTCTTTTGTAGTAGTTTTGGTATGAGCTCTTAGTCATTCATTCATTTATTCCACAAACATGTATCGCTACATGCTGCCACAGATATCCGTGGTTTCCATAGATACCAAAATGAATATATTAGATTGCTAGTCTCCTGAAACTCAATTTAGAAAAAGGCTCAGACAGTAAATAAATAATTAAATTACAATAAAATAGTTGATATGAGGGAAGTAGAGAACTGGCAAAAAGTATCAGGGAATATATCAAAGAGGCTAACACATTTGAGCTAAATTTCAAAGGTTAAATGTGAGCAGGAATGGCAGACAAAGGAGGGGCATTCTGGTTAGAAAAAATATTTGCAATAAAAATTAAAAGTAACATAGAATATGTCATTCTATTTCAGAAAACCAAATGGTTCCTGTGACTGTTAGTTGTGTATGTCAATTTGACTGGGTTAAGAAACACCCAGCAGATTAGTACAGTTTGTCGGGTGTTTCCAGAGATGACTGGCATGTAGGCCAGCACACTTAGGGAGAAGACCAACCCAGCTGTGGGTAAGTCCAACCAACACGTTTGTAGCTTGGATGAAATAAATGGGAAAAAGAAGGAAGTTGGCCTGCATTTCAAAGTGCTCCAATTGGCTTGAGCAGGTGAGTCTGTCACTTCCATTGCCTTTGGATAGCAGTCTCCAGTTTCTTCAGCCTTCCAAAGTAGACTCACACCAGCGACTTGCCAGTGAGCTTTCAGGCCTTGACCTCGAACTTGCTTCCTTGATCCCCCTTGTTCTGCGCTTCCAGGTTCTTGGGCTGAGAAACTGCTGGATCCTCCAGCTCTTCAGTGCACAGCCATTGTGTACTCTCCTGCTTCTGATCCTATAAGCTGCTCAATAAATACCCTTCCATAATTACACATCTATTTTTTACTGATTCTATTCCTCTAGAGAACTCTAACCAATACAGTTCCTTGGCTGGAAAATAGGTTATCAATGAAGAAATGGGACCAAAAATAAAAGGACTTGTGGAGTAATCTAAGAAGTTTCTACCTTACTTTGCTATCAATTTGGAATCACAGAAGAATTTTAAGAAGATGAGAAACATGGCTGGATTTATACTTTGAAAAGATCCCTGACAGATGGCTTGAGATTGGACAGAAGGAGGGTAAAAATGAGGCCAAGAGCCCGCTTTGCAATTTATTCTAACAGCCTGGGCCAGTTATTCTAACAGGTGTGTGACCAGAGGGTGCGAAAGGCCATCCACAGGGATGCCTGAACTTCTATTTCTATTTAATCTTTAACTTTTTAAAATGTCCTTTTGTGTAATTTTACAGTGCATAATATTAATACAGTGGTGCATTTATAGAATTCATAAACAAGTAAATCTCTATTTGGATTATGGGCTAAAAAGCATTACCTAATAGGGGAGCTTGGTCAGCAACAATTCAGAAGTTTAGTGATGACAGACAGAAGCGGGGGAAAGGGGCAGAAAAGAAAAGAGAGATGTGAAAGAGTTTGAGGTAAAACAAAACATTTGAAAACTTACTGGATTCAGGATTAGCTTAGGTATCTTTAATAGCTTAGCTATTAAATAGCTTAGAATAATCAAACATTTTGGTCACTCAGATGCACGCTGTTTTCTTAGTGTTTTTATAGAATTTCAGACTTGAAAAGGACATAAAGGGTCACTTTGTTTTTGTGTTTATTTTCCTCAGAATAGTTCACAGGTTCAAAATGTGATTTAATTTGAGTTTCCAAAATAATGAACATCCTGAATCCATTTTTGCCAGTTTTTCTTCATTTTTATTAGTATATGTTTACAGTATATAATAATCAGAATCATATTGGTGAATATATTCAATTTTACTTTCCAATCTCCTTTTGCCATCTGATACCTACCCATAGATAACCCTCCTATCTTCATAATGTTTAACTTAGTCTACCTTCTGTTTCTTATCATCTATCTTTTATTTTGCTCTTTAAATTATTTATATTTTTGGTTTCTCATATAAGAGAATGCATGTGATATTTAACCTTCTGTGTCTGATTTATCCTACTTAGCATAATGGTCTCAAGGTGTGTACATTTTCCTGCAAATGACTCAAATGTATCCTTCTTAATGGCTGAGTAGTACACCATTGGGGATATATACCAGATTTTCTTTATCCAGTCATCTGTTGATGGGCCTGTAGGCCACCTCCCAGATTTAGCTATTATGAGTTACGCTGCTATAAACACAGCAGCACTATAATGTGATATCTTCAACCCTTTAGAGAAGATACACAAAAGAGGTATCTAAATCCATTATTAAAAATTAAATTACTTGGATTACAGCATAAAACATAAGAGTTCAGACTAGTTTGTATGATAGTAGCTCTACTTTTTCCTTATTAAAAGTCTATATTTGTTAAATGCTAAAGTGTTTGTGGCCTCAAACATGCCTTTATGCAGTTTTTTGTTTTTTTTGTTTTTTTTGTTTTTTTTGTGGTGCTGGGAATCGAACTCAGGCCCTTGTGCTTGCAAGGCAAGCACTCTAATCACTGAGCTAAATCCCCAGCCCCTATGCAGTTGTTTTTTTACTATGTTGTCTGTGGTGATTAGTAAGACACGCTTCTTCTTCTTCTTTTTTTTTTTTTTTACAGTAGGCTGTATGAATCCTAGGGGAGCTGATTTCATACTGAGATATACTTCCATTCAGCAATAACTTGGATTTTAAAGGACTAGTAAGGCAAAGTCAGAGCTAGTGTATACCTAATAGCATAAATACTTTTCTGCTTCTTCTCATGTTTATAACATGGAACTGTATAATATTTTAGCAATGATATAATATTTTAGCAATGAGAGAAAAAGAAGTTTATAACATGGAACTGTATACAGTTTATAACATGGAACTGAATAATATTTTAGCAACGATATAATATTTTAGCAATGAGAGAGAACTGTATAATATTTTAGCAATGAGAGAGAAAGAGAGAGGGAAGGAAAGAACCAGGGAGGGAGGGAGGGGGACAGAGAGAGATGCTGGCTCTAGAGTAAACATATTCTTATTAAACCAGAACCAAAAAGGTATAACCAGAAGAATCCATTTTCAACTGGATGCCAGAGAGGGGTAAGAGGACAAAGATATTAATGGCAGAGTGCTTGGCAATAGTGGGAAAAAAGACAAACTAAATATTCATTAGATGAATAATTGTGTAAAATTATGAATAATTATAGAATAATTAAAATATATTTAAAGAGTTGTTAATACCTTGAAAAACTGTTTATGTTCAAAATTTGTGTAAATGTCAAGCTAGAAGCTAATCTGGTATAACAACCAGAAAATGCATTTTTAACAGTTGAGAAGGAAATGAACAACAGTGTGAATAGTGAACCACACTGTTCTAGATACTAGGATTTGGGTGTGTTTGCTTTTTCCAAATCATTCTTTTCTGTAATTTTAGAAGATTTCATTCATGATGGGAAAAGTAAAAAAAAAAAAAAAAAAGAATACTTTGTGGTTAAAACTGGAAGAAGTCAGAAAAGTAAGAGGTGTTATTCTGTTCATATTATTTAACTTCCTGTGAGCCTGCCTGGCACAGATTGCATGTGGTCTGTCAGTTTGAACCTGGCACTTTATTCTGCAGAAAGCACCATTTTGACATTCTGATTATAACACTGACACAACACACATAATTTAATACCTTTCATTTGTAATCATTAGGGATAAGTGAAGCTGTTTTGGTTTTATTCTGTGTTGGAGCATCTTAAATTCTGATAAAACCAAATCTGTATCCTAAGAAACATGTTTATTGCTTAGAAAAAACAGAAGAGAAAACACTGGGGATATACAGCCTGATTTCTGTTGGGAATTCAGAATCCCCTGCTTACAATTCTAGTTTACTACCTCAAATACTTTTTTATTCAGGTTAACATTCTTAGTTATCTCTTTGAAGTATTTTCCTACAAATGTAGCTGTTTTTACCATCCCAACTTATTATAAATAAGAACAAAGGACTGTGTCTTTCTTATTAGAAGCTACCATTCTTAACTCTTCCTTTGTATCTTCTGATTATGTTAATTTCCTTTTAATTTTCTCCTTTTCAAAACTAAAATTTCTGTTCACTGTGGACCTTTGCTGGAATCTTTCAGTTCTGAATCCTAGCTCATGTTTTACTGAGCTTGCTAGTCATCTCTGACCAGTCTGAACATGACCAGTGAAAAAGGAATTTATTTTTTCAGTTGGCAAACAGTTTTCATAACGCTACTAGACTTCTTAATAGCCAGAAGGGGTTAATTTTGGCTCAAAAGATATTTATTTCTCAATAGTATTTGAAGAAAAGAGGCTCAGACTCAGTGAGTGGCATACTTAATTATTCTGATGGAAGTATTGTAGTGTTGCACACATTGCTTTCTTGGCAGATGAGCAGACTAACAAATATGCTCAGCTATCCTTGTGTTCATCATTTTATGAAATAATATTATGATCTCTCAATTCACCAAGGATTATCTAAGCAGAACTTCCTTCCATCATCATCTGAGCAAATGTATTGAGATGGATCTGACATTCCAAACAAAATAGTGTTAATGAAAATCAATAGAAGCAATATTAGAGAATTAAACAAACAATAAGGAATCAGAACTTGCAAATATTTTTGGATAGTACTGAGCTCTGGGAGCTATATTTCTAATTGCTTACATAAGAATCTGGTTAATAGCAGAGGGACAGGGCAGATTGTGAGAAGGGTTGAGACCAAAGATTGGATGTGACCCCTGTAAAAAGCAGATGCTACAGCTAAGTAGCCACACCACTTGATGTGGCTAAAGGGATTTTGGGAACAGATGCTATTCAGATATTCCCACAGGCAGAGTCTAATTGTTTTAGTCACCAGAGATCTGAAATGGCAGCTGAAAAACCCAGAATGAATATGAGCCTTGTTTCTAGAGAGAAGGAGATACCATATGGGTTATCAAATAGGGACTTGTACTATGCAATGAGCCAAGAAAGCCAGAACCAAGGGAGAAGTGAAGTTTGGTTCTTAATCTCAAGGCAAGCACCGAGTTGTCAGAGCAAGGTAATAGGTAGGGCCAGGACGTTGACACAGTGTGACTTGACACTGGGTCCCAGGATATAAGTAAAACATGATGACAGCTCTTCAAATTCCTTCTGTAAAGATCATAATTATTCCTAAAATCCATAGTGGGCCAGAGAATGTCATTCCTAGGCCAAATGGCCCAAATGCATGAAGACGAGAGCTACAGAGACTCAGGTAGCATTAGGCCTGCATATTTGTTAGTCCACTCGTCTGCATTAGGAGATTAGTTGGCTGGGAGTGTGGACAATGGAGTACAGAGTGATCATCACACAGTTTTCAGCGGGGGCTTCTCTATCACAGGAGTCTGTAGAAGGAGTCCAGTTTATATGACATCCCATGAACAAGAACCTCTAATACTGAGGCCAATAGAATCAGAGTTTTTCTTTGCACATAAACACTACATCTTATCCATGAATGACAACATGGAATTGGGAAAACTTTTTCTTTAACCTAGAATTATTCATTTACTCATCTATGATGTATTGGTTAAACACTTTCTGTGTGCACTGCAATGGGTTGACATATATTCCCCCCCAACATTTGTTCAAGTCCTAAATTTGCTACCTGTGACTGTGATCTTATTTGGAAACAAGGTCCTTAAAGATACAGTTAAGTTAAGATGGGGTCATACTGAATTAGGATGGGCCCTAATCTGTGACTTGTTCTTTGTAAAATTTGAATGCAGAGATACAGACATACAGAGAGGGCCATGTGAAGATAGGGCAAACACTGGAATTATGCTGCCACAGGCCAAGGAATACCAAAGGCTGCCCGCCTGTAGCCATCAAACTCTGGAAGAGGCAAGGTTCCCCTGTGGACACTTCTGAGGAAATATGGCCCTGCCGATACCTTAATTTGGACTTCTAGTCTTCAGAACTGTGCAGAAATAAATTTGTGTTATTTTGAGCCACCTAGTTGGTGGCATTTTGGCATAGCAGTTCTAGGATTCAAAGACATGCATGTTTCTATGTTCTGTGTGAGAGTCAAGTAGCTACACAGGCAGATGAATTGGTTCAAAGGGCGGAAGTTAATATGTTCATTAGATGATCTGGGAATTCAAAAATGAAAATTTATGATATTTAGAGAATCAATTATAGGAGAAAAATACAAACAAATTAGAATTTGTAGGTAAGTAGCAGCAAACATTCAGAGTACTCGTCACGAACCAGGTACAGTGTTGAGAACACTGCATAGCATGACTCACTTCTTACGAGGACCCTGTGACTTACCTATCATTATGGCCACTGTATGAGGAGGGGAATGGGCCTTAGACAAGGTTAACTTGCTGGAGATCACCTATCTAATGAGTAGCAGGGTCAGATCCAAATCCACATACATTTGACTAGAATGGTCTTATCCACTCGGAAAAGAGAATTTGGACTCAGAGGTATGCAATTGGAGTCAGCAGTACTGGGGTACTCAAGCCTCAAGAAGAGTCCAGCTACATAAAGTGAATCAAGTGAGAACCACAGAAGCCATGAAAGAAGCTGCATGTGGACTCTCCATGCCAAAGCACCATGTCATCAGACTTACCAAGGTGAGACTAGTAAACACTCTGATTCGTTCTTTTTTCTTGGACTCTAAATTACACCAGAGCTTAAGTACCGTCCAGTGGATATAAGAATACTGTAAAGAGAACACAGAACTAGGGAAGGTCCTGCCTGATGCTTTTTCAACTGAATGTGCCATTTCAGACACCAGTGGAGGAAGAGAGACTGCAAAGGCACATAAAGAGGGTAGTCACAGGCTAACCAGGAAAGGATAGTGTCTTGGAAGTAAAGAAGAGAGCTCCAAGAGTTCAGCATATTGAAGAAAAGACAGGGTAAGGGCTGAAGAAGAACTGTTGAAATTTACATTTAGTGCCTTAGGCAATTTCTCAAACAATAGTTTCAATCCTTGTCAGAAATCTGGAAATAATGGCAGAGCATAGCCATGACTCTGAGAAATGAGACATGAAAGCAAGAAATCAAGGACAACTAAGGAGAAAGAGACAGCTTCAAATGAAGGGAGAGAGTCACTTACAGTATTTACAAGCTGGAACCAAGAAGCTGAGAGAAAAGAGGAGATAATTGGTGGAGAGAGGACACAGCAGAGACGTGGGACACAAAGGACCTAAACGTGGATGAGCTTAGAAGGGAAGGTATGTTTCTCTGCACTGAATTTTTTTTCCTCAAAGCAGAAACCTAATTGTTTAAACTTGAGCCTGCTTTCTAGTTGAGAACTTTCTAAATCTGCCTGAGCATAGGGACCACCCAGGACATTTCAAAAAACATGGATTTCCAGGCCAGACCATTAGAGATTATGCTTCAGAAATTCAAGGTGGGACTCAGACATTCTGCCTTACAAACATAACCAAGGTGATTTTAGTTATCAGCCTCCACTTCCTAACACTGTCTCTCAACACTTAGCTCAAAGCAAATATAGCATTTCCTAGCTGTGAAACATAACCACAAAGAATATTTGCTGAACAGCAAGTGGCAGCGTAAATTTTTATAATTATATACTCTGTGTTAATAGTACTAAGCTAAATAATTACATACACAGTAATATACTGTTACTCCTCTATTTGACTCTTTTGTGATCTTAATTAGATTCAGCAGGGGACAAGAGCTGCTTACACAAAAGGTTAGTCCCTGAGTGACGTTAGAGCGTTTGACTTTGCTCTCTCTCAAGCTAAGTAGGGTGCCAGACAAGAAAAGCGGGCTTTCATGTGAATTCTCCCAAGGACTCGTGTCCATGTCCCTCTGCATCTTTCCCCTCACTGAACTTCTACCCTCATTGCTCACCAGCTGCTGATACTCTAACTCCTTTGATCTCTCCTCCTATCTTCTCCCTCAGACTCTCCTCGAGTTTGTGTAACCAGCTTTGGCATTTCTACTTGGTTTTCTACCCCTATTTATACCAATGCCCCTCAAACTTCAGTGTACATGAGGGTTAAAACACAATTCCCGAGCTCTCTGCTCAGACTCCTCATCATGGAATTTCTCTCAAGTTTCTGATGCTGCCGTCAGGATCACAATTTGAGCAGCAGTGATTGATACCTCACAGGTGGATCTAAGTTCAACTTCCTTTATTCTTGGTCCAGGTTTGATTGATGGTTTCAGCATTATGAACCACAAGCACTACCATCAGGCTGCACTGTCCCCGATGTACTTGTACTAATTCATAGCACGTAAAAGAATCTTCCCCAATTTCTTCAAAGATTTGCAAATAGACTGATTGTAGAGCCCACCTTTATGTAGAACATTCAAATGAGAAGTCAAGACATAGTTTTCTCCAAGGCTTTGATTTTGAACAGATTTTTAGGCACCATGTTAACAATGACATCTTGAATGTTCTATCAGGTATAACAGTTGCACATGGGGCAAGGATAATGGGTTATGATTAAAGATACAATTTTGTAATGGTATTTCCTACTCAGGAACCAAAAACAAAGACAAACACTCTGAATACAGTTATACAATAAAATAGTACTGGAGAGGGAGCTGGAAAGGGAAATAATAAAAAATGACCAGACACTATTTTCATTAAAATTTGCCACAGAATTACTGAAGCATAAAATAACTGACAAGCAAATGCTGTGGTTTAATATTGTGCTCTTAACTGTTTGAGATTTGTGAGCTCCAATTGACTGACTGACATCTGTTGCTTTCCAAAATTGAAGAGGCCATCCAATGGCTGATGTCCTCAGGGGACAATATACTGCGTAAGACTCTCCATCCACCCACCAATTCTCTTTTCTGTTTTGTCTCAACACTTCTCTGCTGTTTAACATCTCCCACCCCCGACCTGAATCACAGCTTTCGGCAGCCGCTAAGGAGCTCTCCTTCACTTTTCTTTCCTCTAAAAGTCTTCCTTTGTATCCCTTCCACCTCCTGCCATTTCTCACGCCTCTGGGGTTTTACGCAGAAAGGCCAGTACTCACGATGCAGTGATATCTCTTACTCATTCTGCTCACCCCTACTTCCACTCTTGTGTAATATGTCTGTCTTCTGTAACTTGCCCTCAGTTCTGAGTTTCTGGTGGGCTGTCAGTCCCTTTTTCACCCTGCATCACTTCATCCTGCCTGCAGGTACATATTCCCACAGGAGCAGTCTCCTCTCCCCTTGGTTGTGATGAAAGGTGTCAAACTGAGCACACAGCATTAGTGATGTCATTAGAGTACTCCTTCCGGATTTTATGTCTGGTCTCTAAAAATTTTGCACTGTGTAAAGCCATTCCCCTTCCACTTCCACATGGAGGAAGAAGAGAATGAAACAATTCTGAGAGAAAACCCCTGAAAATAGGATAAGAGAAGGCAAAGAGTCTGAATGAATAAAATGATGACCCCAAGTCCTTAGAGTCCCTGTGACAAGTTTCACACAAAAGTTTCCAGTTACGCAAATCAGGGACCAGTGATTCCCCCCCACCATTTGAGTTGAACTTTTGTCACATGTGGCTAAAAGAAGGCTGAACAGATAATTAATAGCCAATGAGAAGATGATAGAGAACACATTAATCTTCCCTCCATTTGGGGTCTTTTGCTCTGCTTACCTGTATTTGTTGCTGAGTATTTGTGTCCTGCTCTCCCTCTTTCCCTTTCCCCCTCCCTGCCTTCTTTCCTTCCTCCTTTTCTCTACCAGAGAGTCATTCATCTGGCCCCTTCTCCACTTGGAACTCTTTAGAAGCCTCGGGAACCTCCAGAATAGAGCTCTTCAAACTCTGAGGTGAAGAATAAGACTATATTTCCAATTCTTGCCAGGCAGATATTTTTGTAGAAAAATATAAAAATTAATTACTAGATCGTGTGCTTGCACGTCATCGTAATGTCAAGAGAGTTCTCTAAGTACTTTAAAGTTTTCTGCTTATCTCCAGGTGGACAAGTACCAGTGTGGACTGACATTAAGCTGTGGTCTGCACTTTGAGTAGCATCTATAGAGGTTACTACTGCTGTTAGAATAGTATTTGATATTTGCATTTTAAATTTCAGAATTTATTTCTAATTAGTGTGGTTTGTATCAGCACAATATGGAATAAAAACTGAGTCCTACTTCTGGCTTTCCATTGTCTAATGTCCTAAAATAACTGGATTTTTAAAAAGTTCAATTTTAAATAAAAAAAAAGTGTATGACTCTAAGTTTTAAACACTTAGCAAACAATATCAAGAAAATAGATATTCTGGTGCTTTCCTATGTAATTGTCAATTTCTCAGTGGACTTCTATATGAAATGGTCTATCTTGGTGTTATGGTTTGTGTCTAGATGTCCCCCCAAAGCCTCATGTGGTAAGAGATAGCTGGATCTAGAGTGTGTGATTACTAAATTGATCCATTGATCGGTTTGGCATTGTTCTGCTGGGATCAAGGATGTGAGCCTGAGATTGGGGGGTGGGAGTGCAGGCCGCCCTG
>PVJO010019317.1:0-34597 GCA_004026905.1 Hystrix cristata | reverse complement strand
AATAAATCAGACACTCATGAGTATACATTGAATTGTTTCTCTGATATGAGAAACCATACGTGTAAATAAGGACAAAGAGGTGCAACAGATATTATATAAAAGTAAGATAATATTCAAAAGAGAGGAGAACTAGAAATGGAGAAGGAGGAAAAGAAGGAAGACAAAAAGGAAAGAAAGGGGAAAGGGAAAAATGGAAAAAAAATATATATATATATATAAATTAACCTGCTGTAAATAGAGAAGGGGGAGCAGAAGGAGGGGAATGGGGGGGAAACTAAGATACATCATGTACAGGTACAAAATAACCATGATGAATGTGATTACTATGTATATAATGTACCAATACATGTCCTTGGTTAAAAAAAATTGCTTTTGTTTTATCAGCACACATTGCTAACAGTATTAAAAAAAAAAACCCTAATATTCAAACTGGAGATTGAAAGAAAACATCTTCAAATGATCACTTATGTGAAAAAACTGTACACTGAATATATAAAGAACTTAAAACTCAACTGTAAATAAAAAGTTTCCCTGTTAAAAAATAGACATCATATTTGTATACTGCACCAGTGAGAACATACAAATGTCAAACAAACACACTAAAAAGTATAAAACATCAATATATATGTATATGAAGTGCCTAAAACACAATATATTAACAATGCCAAGTGTTGATATTTCTACATAGCAAATAGCACTCACATAGCTTTTTAGTGGAAATGTACAATGATACAGCCATTCTGGAAAATTAGCCATTTCACAAAAAGTTAGATATACACTTACTATGTGACTAATCAATCTCATTCCTAAATTTCACAAATGTAAATTTAAAATATTTACAAATATGGTGCTGGGTATTTAGCTCAGTGATTAGAGTGCTTGTCTTGCAAGCACAAGGCCCCGAGTTCGATCCCCGGCACCAAAAAAAAAAACCAAAAAAACAAAAAAACAAAAAAAACTAAAATATTTACAAATATATCTATAGACAAATTCTAAAAGAGCTCCATTGATAGTTACCAAGCAATAAAAAAAACTCTAATTTTCTGCAATAGATGAATAGATTAAATAGATTATTACCACCACATAGTGGAGTGTTACTCATTAATAGAAAGGTATGGACTCTTAGTACAAGCAATAACTTCTATGAATCAGCAAGGAATTATACTTAAAGAGAAATGCCTACCACAAATGGCTATCTATGTATGACTCCATTTATGACATAGGGAGTGGTTATATAGTTTATGAATCTCTGTGCATAATAATAATGCAAGCCTTTTTGTTCATAAATTGTTAAGAAATACAGAGCAGTAGCTACAGAGTATGGTCTTTCAGAGACAGGACCCTCTATTACTGCACAGGTTGGGTAGGCATGACTCTGGCCTTGAATGATACACTTAACAATACAAAAGTAGAGTGATGGAGAGCATATCCAAATTTGGTAGAGGATAAATGTAGGTGAAGCCATAATTACAAGGAAGAACAGAATGCAAATTTGGAATTTATAAAACTCTTTTGTATTCTGATTGTGCTGTTGGCTATGCAAGATTTTATGTGTTAAAATTCATAGAACTATATGCCAAAAATGTTAATTATAAAATGTTACTTTAAAAATATGATTTCTAGTGAAAGTTACAAAAATAGACCATTAACTGAACCTAAAAACGAATCTACTAAACTCCTAAAATAAAATTTTAAGAAAAAATATTTGTTATATATGATAAGCAAGCTTACTTAGACACACAAAATAGCACTAATCATAAAAGTAAAAATTGATAATATGTCTTTCGAGCTTAATCCTTCAACAATTAACGTATGAGCCAAATCTGAAAAAATAAAATGGCCCTGGGATTTTCACATGCCAAATATCTTAGGTGTAGAATATATAAAGTATTTTACAATGTAAAAAATAAATACTTAAGCATTAATTTACAAACGTACAGAACATTTCACAAAAGACAATACACAAATTACCAAAAAGCACATGAAAATATCTTCAATGGCATTAGTAATTTATATTCAAATTAAAACCAATACAACATTCTTCCTTACAGACATGTAAAACATAGTATTGGAGGGGCTGGGGGTCAAACTCAGGGCCTTGTACTTGCTAGGCAAGTGCTCTACCACTAAGATAAATCCCCAAACCCCAAAATATAGTATTTAAAAGACTTGCACAACTAAATATCAAAGACAATCAAATAGTACAGATACCATGGAAAATATTTGTTATATTTCTTTTGAAATTAAACATAAATACCATGTGAACCAGCAATTTGATTTCTAGGTGTTCATCCAGAGGCAAAAAGCATCCTTCCATGTAATGACATTACATGAGTAACTACAGGAAAGTTACTAATATTAGCCACTAAACCTGAAAGAAATGCTTGTGTTTCCATAAGAGAATGAGTGAAAAATTATGGTTTGTCCATACATTTAACTCCTTCTCAGAAATAAAAAAAATAACAAATATTGATACATGCAGTAACTTGGATGACTCTCAAAGCCGTTAGTGCTAAACAAATGAAGCCAGTCTCAAAATATATAATGTATGATTTCATTCAAATTATGTTATATACCTCAAAAGCCTAACTTACGATGATAGCAATCATGTGATTAACAGGCTAAAGGTGTGTTAGGAGCTGACCTCGAGAAAGAGGAAACTCTCTGAGGCAATGCAAATGTTCCACATCATGATTTGTTTGGTGGATGAACAGATATATAAATGATCAAAGATCTGAATATCTCGTGTTGATCAACAATGCCTATACACACGAAAAGATCACACTTTACTCCATAGACATGCAGAAAAACATATCAGCAAAAATAGATTATTAAACTATTTGAACTATGTATTTTTGCATGTAAGTTATGTTTTCGAAATAGTGATTGAAAATACAAGATGAGATAAAGTATTTTCCAGAAAAAATGTATACAAAAATAAAGAATTTATCATGAGAAATTTAATAGTACAGCAATGTTTTCAAACAGAAGATAATGAATCACAAAGAGAATATGGTAAGCCACTCAGGAATTAAAAGCAGTAGTGCAAATGTTTCTCTTGATAAAAATAATATTGCTGTTTGAAACAGTTACTACAATAACTTGTGTAGTTTAATGTATAGCTAAAATGCATTGTAACAATACCAAAACTTCAAGAAGTAAATTTTGTAATCTTATTTTAAAATGCTGGTATTTTAAAAGTGGCACATATACTAAATGAAAGTAAGCAATAATAATCAAGACGCCTTTTAATTTCTATGGAAAACACTTAAAGGGATAGTAGAAAATACATATTTAAGGGAGAAGGTGCTGTGGCTTGCCTCCCAGTTCCCATTCCTTCAGAAACCGAGAACTAATTTCAAGACTTGAAGAGACTCTTGGTTGCTGACGATTGGAGGAATTACTCTCAGCTGACAGAAAGCTGCAGTACCTGAGGTTATTTGGTCTTTTCTGGGGAAACCTGCCCATAACGAGTATAAAATGAGGGTACACATAGGCCAGAACTTCTTTGACACAATTTGAGTCAAGTCTTCAAGTCCACCCCAGTTTCACAGCTCCGGGTGAATTTCTCTAGCTTCTTTTGTTTCTCTACAGTTGTTGGTCCTGAAGGTCATACAATTAAAATTCCCACATGTAAAGCTTGTGTCAGAATTTCTTTTCTAGTGATCCTAACCTAAGATAGTTTGGTATGAGGAGTGGTTTGAGAAAGTAGATTATAAGCCTGATATCTGCTGCTCACCAGCCACCAGCGAGGACCTTATCACCTTATAGTAGGCACAGTGTGGAACACAGGTAGGTCCAAATGTGTGTAAGTGCTATAGTTAACACTTTCAGTCATTTAAGAAAATGCACTGGTGAATTGAGCTGTACAGGAAGAATGGTATATATATGGCTGATAATATTTGGTGACTATTGCAGAGGCAATTGATGTATTGGAGAAAGATAATGAAAGGCTGATTGTGTTCGCGGGTAATTATAAAGACTAAAGGACCTATGTTGTTACATATAATGAGCTTTTTATCTCTTTTAGCCATTAGAAAGTAAAAAAGCAAGGATCAGATAAAGAAGTTACTTTTAAGAATTATAATCACAGATTATGGGTGAATTATCAGCCTCATAGAAGTTCTGCTATGTCCAAAATAGAGACCTGATTGGAAAGATTGGAACCTTACAATAATGGAGGACAGCCTAAAAACTGATGCAGTAGAAAATTGTGAGTCTCTAGATTTCATTGTAAACAATTGGTGTGTCAAATTTTCCATCTCTTCCCTATTAAAATCTAACATATGTTCTTGCCCTGTCTCTCATCAGGTGGCTGGCTCAAGATGTACGTACTTTGAGGCCGAATAAAGAAAATGTATTCAAAGTAAGAAACCTCTACTTAGATGTAATATTTAATAATTTTTAAAGATCTCAGGAGACATTGTTAAGCCCCTGCTCAGATGGCTTTCGCAGGCTTGATGAAACAATGGCCCAAAGAAAATAATGCTGAAATGACAGAAGATAATGTTGAAATCATGGAGGACGGGAACAGATGTTTCTGAGAGGTGAGCCAACTCAAGTACAGTGGTACCTCGGTTCATGAATGTAATTCTTTGTATGATTCTGGAAAAGATGGCCATGGTCATATTTACTACCCAATGCAGAGTTCACGAACCAAAATAAAATTTTACCCAATGCTTCTGTTTGCAAACCAAATCGATGGCAAACAAAAGCTTTCATTAACCAAGGTACCACTGTACTGGGTATATTATGTAAGAGAGGAAACCTCACAATATAACTGTGTTCCCTAGGAGGTGCTAAATGGGTCCTACATCTACCAGGGAAATGAGAATACGCTGCTGAAGAGGGTACTGACATCACGAATGTCAATTATGGTAATTCACGTTTATAATAATAAAACTTTTATTGGTATGTTTGCAATACATAATACTTATATTCACTTTGGAGTATTGGTAACACACATATCACATTTTAATCAATATTATTTCTATTTCCCCTCAATACCCTCCCTTCCCCTCCATGTTTCCAGGTACCCTTCTCATTGCCACAGTCTTTCTCCTTGTATCCTATCGATTCTCTCTCTTTTTTTTTTCTATCGATTCTCTTTTATTTTTGACTTTAAAGTGTTTACACTTCAAGTTTCTCATTTAGGAGAAACTATATATTTAACATTATAGGTCTGATTTACTTTACTTAGTATTATGTTCACATGATCCAACCACTTCCCCCAAGTGTTTTAAATTTATCCAACTTTATGGCTGCCTAACACTCATAGTGATGTATAGGTTGTTTCCAAACTTTAGCTATTATGATATTACAAATTGTGCTTCTATAAACATGAATATGTATGCATCACTGTAATATGATGTCTTTAACTCTTTGGGAACATAGCCAGAAGAGGTATGCCGGCCTAGAGTTTATACTTTTAAAGTTTTGAAAAATTAGCATACTGATTTTCATCATAGTTTTACAAGTTTACATTCCCATCAACAATGTAGAAGGGTTACTTTTCCCACAAAATCTCACTAGCATTTGTGCCTTTTGAGTTCTTGGTGAACGGCACTCTTTTGGGGGAAAAATGAAATCTCAGTGTTACTTTGATTGGCATTTCTCTAATGACCAAAGATGCTGAATTTTTTCCATGTATTTTATTGGTCTTTTGTTTTTCTTCTTTCAGAAGTGCCTATTCATTTCAATCGTCATTTTTTAATTGGGCTTTTGATTTTGGGGGGTTCTAATTTGTTTGAGCTCTTAGTATAGCCTAGATATTAGTCCTCCTTCTGAGTAATAACTGACAACATTTTTTTTCCCACTCTGTAGGTTGTTTGTTAACTTTGTTGGTTGTTTCCCTTGCTGTGCAGATGCTTTTTTAGCTTGATTTAATCCCATTTGTTGATTCTTAATATTATTTGCTCAGTTGAGTTCCGTTCAGAAATTCCTTGCCTATGCCTAAGTCTTCAAGAATTTTACCTATTTTATCTAACAGCATATTAGGTGTTTCCTTTTTTATATCTAGAGATTTCATAAATTTGGATTTGATTTTCCTATACAGTGAGAGATAAGGGTCACTATGGATTCTTCTAGATCTGGATAATATTTTCCCACTACTGTGTGTTAAAGAGACTATCTGTTCTCCAGTGTGTTTTTGGTACCTTTGTCAAAAGCTGGATGGCTGAAGATGCCTATTTATTTCTCTTCAACCCAAGTTCTACCTCATTTATCAACACATGTGCTTTTTTGTTAGCACCATGCGGTTCTCATAACTGTAGTTTTGTGGTATATATTGAAATTTAGAACTGTAACATTTTCCTCTTTGCTCTGTTTCTTTGAGTTTGCTTCACTGTGATGACAGCAAAAGAAGAAAATGTTCCTCACTTGACACACTAAAGAAGCCACTGTTTTGGGATTATTTTTGGAACCCTAGTCGCCATTCCTATTTTTATGTCTCAATATTTTTCTGGAATGTCAAAATCTCAAATGGCAAAAGTAGAATAAAATATTTACAAATCCCTGTTTTGTACTAAAAACTAAATTTCAATAATATTGGAGGGGAAGAAAGAAAAAGAGGGAGAAAATGGAGTCGAGAGCATACACGAATATTATGAACTAAAAAAAAAAAAAATTAGTCTATGTTTCTGTTAAGTCCACTGTGTCAGTGAGCATTTGCTAGAGAAATAGATATAATACAAGATATACAAATACATAAGAATTTACATATTGGCTTACAAGGGCTGCCTAAAATGTCAGACATGGAAGAGTGCAGAGGGTGTGTCCAGCTGACCGAAGGGTCTAGCTGAAGGTCTGGAGCTCACCGCAGTGTCCCGTACAGGTTCCTTATCCAGGCCCAATAGGTCTGTGCCAGAAGCCAGGAGATCGCGTCCAAGGTGAAGGTGGAGCTCCTCCAAAGAAACCGAAGCAGCTCCATCCTTTTTCCTTTCCCTTTCATGCCATCTGGGTGCCACGCTGCCCTGGGGCGGATCTTTTACACCAGGGTGTGGAATTGCTGAGCCAATTTACTTAAATTTCTCATACAAACTGACACAATCAATCAACCATCACAATCCACCCCTTGCTAACTTGACAACCAGACACATTTCTTTAAACCAGTCTCCAGATACAAGACAAGCTCATAATTATGCCTAACATGTTATAACTATCCTGTGCACAAATGCAACCACGTTAATTCCTACCACAGAATAGAAGACAAGTTTTCTTTGGATGATGCTTGCTCTTAACATTTCATAATTTGAACATTATAGATTTAGATAGATTTAACAATCCTTACAAACCAGTATTAAGTCTATCAATATTATATTGTACTGGAATGATGTTAGGAGAGAACTAGTACAATTAAAATCATTGTTTCTGTAGCTGATTGCAAAGTCGTAGTTGGTATTTAGAACTACCTTTTTCTACTACCCATTCTGTATTCCCTTGACCTTCAGCAAGGACTTCAGCAGGTCTTGGTTCTTTCCCTGGTGGAGTGACCCATCCCTTTATTCCTGAAGGTTCTGGACCATTTGTCATTCTGCCTGGATTAGGTTGTCATAGTTTCCCACTGGTTTTAATAACAGGCATGGTAATATAAGGAGGCACCCTAAAGGATCTCCTGCACTCCAGGTATATTCTTCCTTTTTCCATTGTGGAGTAGTAGTCCAATTTCCCCTTGACAGACTGGGTCAGTCACCCCTGACAACACTGTGACTCCCTTTTTAGCTTGTTTCCTCTGAGGCATGAGGAGATCAAAATGACCAGGGGGAAGTTTTAGCTTCCAATTCAATGGTATGGTTGTTGTATTCCCTGGAACTAAGCTTTCTAAACCAGCAGAACATACAGTAACGGGAAGAGGAAGCAAATATTTGCTAGTGGATCACTGCGGGTGATGGTGAGTGATACGATCCCACTTCCACCCCCTGATTCCTGGACCTGTGAATTGTGGCTCTGGAAGACACAGTAAGCTATAGTAGATGCTGATTCAAAGTGTATACAGTCTACCCTTGCTTCTGAAAGTATAAGAATCGGTATGTTTGGTAAGCTTTATGATTAGCATCTGGCTTCCATCAAAATTAACATTGGTTGAAATAAGACTGAAATATTCCAATGTTTAATTGAGAATGATTCAATAGTTTCAATCTGTTATCTCTGAATTTGTCAAGGTATGACTCTTTCTTTTATCTACCTATCTGCTCATCTCCTGAAGTATAGCGAACACATTTTTATCTATCTATCTATGCCTAGAAATTCTATAGAAGTTACTCATTTTCTGAGGGCTTTTTTTTTAACCAATCTCTCTTTTTCACTTAATGTGATAAAATTATATTCAAAGATAAACCAAATATAGATTAAAGAATACTCAAAAACGTTTCTGAACAGAAATCATATTATAGAACTAAACATTTCAGTCTCATCTAGATATTTAGTATATTTATGGAAGCAATGTCTGAAAGTGTAAACATTTCTGTTCTTTATGTGTAATTAACTTATGCATATAAAATATAATTTCATAGCTTAATATTTATATTTAATATTTCCACATAATTGAATGATCCCTTAAATTATCTTTAATATTTAACATCATGAATTATAAATTGGTACAAAATTTTAAAATTTATGAATTTATAATGTATGAATTTAACATCTAAAGCTAAGTATTAATACAATTTAGGGTTCAATTAAAGGAAATTATTATAAGAAAACCTATAGCTTTTCAAATAGGAAAAGTTTAAGCCTCTCTTAAATTGTATCTTGATCAATCTGAGATTTTCCATTTTTCAAGAATGTTTGACTATGACATGTTAATGTCTCAATAACTGTAGAGTTATATTGACAGAGAAGATTCACTTTCTTGTACAGCTGTTTGTAGGACTTAGAAGCTTTAAGCATAAATTTCAAAAATTTAAACTATTTCTATAGTCTTGATTAAAATGACTAGGTCCATGTTTTAAGAAGTTTTAAAAGGCACTGGTCACTAACAGGAAACTAGACTCAGAACTTCAACAGATTTTGTCTTCTTATCAGAAGAGGAAATAATGGTGCTCAGAATTGTCAGGAAACTGAAGAAAAGATAATATATTGTAATTATTTTAATTAATTGTGTTTATTATATAGAAAATGGTAGTTGATATTTATATTCTTGTATGAATTGCATATCATTTCATAGCTTTTAAATAATTACATGAAAATGAAAAAAACTGTTAATATTCATTAAAATTCTTAGCAAATGATTACATGTAAGAGAGAAAAAACAATCCTAACTATAAATCAAATAATATTTATATATAATAGAGTACTACTACCCTGCCATAAAGAAAGATAAATTTGAGTCACTTTAATGCACTTTGAGACCATAATATTAAGTGAAATAAATCAGACACACAAACTTAAATATTGCATGGTTTGTCTTACATGAGAAACTCAAAATATGAATAAAGAACGAAATCAAAGATAAATAAAAAGAAATATGGAGATAGATCTTTTGCAAAGGGAAAGGGGACCAAGAGATGGATGGAGGGGGGAGGGGAAGGGCGGAGGGAGGAGGGGAGGGACGGAGGGGGGACGGGAGGGGTGGTGGGGAAGGCTATAAAAAAAGAATTAAGATGTGTTATGTGCATGTACCAACTGTGCATGATCAATATAATCAATACACACTGCAAAGATGTACCAATAAAAATAAAAATGTAATTTAAAAATTCTATGGAAAGATTTTCCTGAGTCTGAAGTTGAATTAACCCTAAAACATATATTTAGCCCTACTTCTCCAGGTTGTCACAATTTGCCTAATCTCCTCTCCATCTTTTCCTACACAGTCAGACACACACGCACGCATGTGCACACGCACACACACACACACACACACACACACACACACGCACAAGCACAACATTACCCCAGTCCTTCACTTATAATGAGTAATATTGGTAACTTCCAGTGGTTGAGAGATGTAATATTCAAAAACTAATATGTATTAAATGTCTGTTTATTATTAAAATATATTGACCTATCAACAAAATGCGATTTTTAAAATATGTGACTGCTTGAAAACTTTTTATTAAGCCTATGTTTTCACTATTCCATGGCACTCTCGGAAATTTTTCCTTTTTGTCTCTCTGAAATAGGTCTTTTACTTGGAGCACAGGCCAAAACAATTCTAAGAAAATTGGATATTAGATCATTTTTGTCTTTACTGCTGCTCATTTTCTCTGTCAGTGCCATTTCTGCCTTGACCCTATGCACTACTTTTTCTCAGCAAGATCATTTCTCCTCAGGCCTCCGGGCTTCTTATCTGTCCAGGATTACTTGTTAGCACAAAAGGCGATTTCATTATCACTAATGACTTGATTTGATTATATTTAATGGGTTGTCCTTCTCTTTCAGGGAAATGAACCATAAAAATGTCTAAAGTTCAAGCTTCAGAAAATGTAAAACAGGGGACTCTGGAACTCGTGCAGGTAAAGTCATATGGGCCGCTGCTTGCTATGTCTATGCTTAGATCTAACCTCCTGGTTACAAAACAAGTTATGTGCTATTGAGGCTCCTGTTTACTAGAACAAGTAGAGTACTTGGGATAGAATAGGACAATGGGCAACAATTTTAGAAGCTGCTGCTTGAGTTCATGCACAGAGGACGTGACAAAGCAGCACAGAAACAGGATGCAATAGTTTTGTCTTACAGTCTTTGTCTCTGTCTCCGTTGCTTTCTTTCTCTGGAAAATGAGTCTTTTCAGCCTTTCTAGCAGCTATAGTACCAGAACTGTCCAAGGAGTTCCACTAGTGGGGTTTTTGTATCAGTACTAAAGGCAGTGAACTGACGGGCTGCTTCTTATTTTCTTCCAATAGCCAGCAAATGTTTTGGCTGCAAATATTCCATTAGTGACAGTATAGCAGGTTTGAAAAAGCATTTTCATGATATATGTTCCCCTGTGTGATGCATCTGCTTCACACATTATGACGCAGCTGCCCTCAGACAAAAGCCGTATCTCCTTCTTGCCTCCAAATACTTGTTTTCTATTATATGGATGTGTGATCTTAATATTAAGAAGCATAAATGCATATTACATACTCTTAAGTTATTATTTCCTATTTTAGTGTCTTTCCACTTGTTGGAATGATCCAGTAAAGAAAACAGCAAATACACATCAACGAACCAAAATAGTGAAATTACAGTATAAGGAAAGGTCAATTATTGCCTTGCAATTTTTTACATAAAGCTTTCTATTACATCTCTTTTGTGATTCAGATTGGTTTCATACCCAATGCTCCCAAATTTTATATTAAACAATAAGCTATAGAATTTAAACAATATTATTCGCAAAAGCTGCAGTTTAAGTTGTATTATTTAGTTCAAAACAACCTAGTTGTTTGTCAGTACCATCGGTGACTATGTTCAGAATATGACCGAGTTAATTGATCCTTTTACTTCAGCTTCCTGATTGGTAAAATTACCACAATTTCCTTTGCAGGGAGAAGGTTTGGATTCTAAAGAAACTCGATAGGCTGTTGTATCAAACACAAATTAGTTTCATACTCGAAATCTTGTTGAAAAATGTGATATTTATTATGGTAAAAAATTATATTTCTATTTTCTCTTACTCAACTTATAGTAGGAGTTTGGAAAAATATGACCTTTTTTTTGTTGTTATATTATCATCCATATTACCAACTGTCTAGATACTATTTTTAGACTAGAGTTTAATCAGATTGATAACTTGTTTAAAATCAAGGCTATTCTATTTTATAAGTTTTAATTTGAATGAACACATAGTAATTCACTTATGGGATTTGGTATAATTTTTTTGATAGATGTATATCTCATGTAATGATCAGTCAGGGCAAGTAGCATAGTTTCTATAGTAATCATATATTTGAGGTGGTAACATTCAAAATCCCCTTTTTAGCTATTTTGAAATAGGTTTGTTTTATTGACTTTTCAATGAATCAGAGAAGAATGGTCTTCAGAGAGTATTGAATTTGAAAGCTCATTCATCAAAGTATATATATTCAAATTTCAAAACAGAGATAAAATAATGCTATGAAGCAAACAGTGATGCTTTGAGCCTTGCAATTTAACTCTTTAAAACAAAATTTACTACTTTTGTTTTTCCTTCTTTAAAAAAAGGATTTCTTTTACATAAACAAAAATCCTAATATCCTAGGTAATCCTATATCAGATTTAAATATTTCAAAAAACAAAAAGATACCACTGTAACTGTCATTTGTATATATACTTAAAGCTCAAAGTTTGAAGGCCTATTCTTAAAGGACATTGAGTGCTATCATTATCCTCTACATATAAAGAAATTAATGACATTGTTTATGGCACTAGAGAAAATAATCCATACATTTGTATGAATATATGAAAAAAATCCACATATATTAAAGCAACCTTGAGCAGAAAGAACAATAAATGAGACATTATGCTACCTTATTTCAAAGCATGCTACCAAGCTATAGTAATCAAACAACACTCTACTGGCTTACAAATAGACACATTGACCAGTGGAACGCAATAGAGAGATTAGATACAAACTGATCCATCTGTAGTCAAACTATCTATGTCAAAAATCATGAGCAAAACCTTCAAAGAAATAGTATCTTCAGGAAAACATGGTAGAAGAATTACATATCCACAATGATATAAAGGAAACTAGACTCTGTCTCTCATCATTTAAAAATCGTCACAAAATACATTGAATACTTAACTGTAATACTGGAGACTATGAAACTACTATAAAAAACACAGAGTGAACACTTCAGGATGTTGGAATGGACAAAGATATTTTTTGGCCAATACCGCAAAAGAACAAGCAACTAATGCAGAAGTAGACTAAAGAATTGCATCAAAGTAAAAAGCATTTGCATGGCATAGGAAATACCAGAATGAAAGAAAATCTATATAATGGAAGAATATTTGGAAGTGACCACATCCCAAGAGGCTTAATATTGAGAATATATAAGGTGTTAATGATAAACAAACCAAGATATGAGACCAGAAGAGATATTCATCAATAAATAAATTCATAAAGAATATAGGATATATAGGCAGAATAGAGTATTATGCAGCCATTAAAAGAATGAAATTTTGTCACTTGCTGAAACACAAATGGATTTGGTGATCATCATAGTGAGTGAAATAAACCAGGCTCAGATTAACAAATATTACATTTTCTCCCTAATATGTGGAACTGAAAATTAATGACAAAAAAGTTGAAGAGAGAATATTATTACAGAAGGGGAAAAGAATAAGCAGGAGGTAGAAGTGAGTATGAAGGTGACAATAGGGGGATGATCAGTAATGATTAAAATCTCTATAAACATTGAAATCTACCCAAAATTATGACAATAGGTGAGAGAATTGGAGAAATGAGTAATGGGGAATAATTAAAATATGCTATGTGTACATGTACCAAAATGAAACCCACTCATCTGTATAAACATTATGCTCTAAAAAAGAGTTGAAAAGAAAAGAATGGCTATTTTGAAAAAGGGAGACATTCAAATAACTCCCCAAATTATCTATTCTGTTGTTTCAAAAATATTTTCAAATGATTGTTAATTTGTTTCATTTATACTACTTGATTCTCTTGTTTATTGAAAGTTCAAAAGGTCTTTTCCTTGTATGTATTTGTTTCTTCTTTACCAGACAGAATCATTCCTGTCCATGGCTTGTACTCTGAATAACATTTTGGACATTCTTTTAATACATACAATATACTGGCCATTGTTATTCTCTAACTATTTTGTTAGGAAATTTTGTTTTGCTTTTTCATAGAAGTAAGAAGAGTGTTTTTATATTTTATTTGTCAATATCTGCTGTATTACATTAAAAATGAAACAAATTTTTAAAAGACTAGAAACAACAAGTGCTGGTGAAAAGCAGGGGGAAGGAAACACACGCTATTTGTGCGAATCTAAATTACTATATCTATTGTCGAAAACAGTATGTAGGGGCTTCAAAAGATTGAAAGCAGAATAGGACATGGTACATCACATAAACACAAGCAAGAATAAAAACACATGATCGTCTCAATAAGACAGAACAACCCTCTGACAAAATCCAACTTCCATTCATAATTAAAAAAAAAAAATCTGTGACCAAAATTGATATAAAATGACTTAACTTCAAACTGATATAAGCCATTCATGACAAATCCATTATCTACATCATATTGAGCAGGTAGAAATTGAAAACTTTCCCTCTAAAATCAAGAACAAGTCAAGGCCATCCATTTTCACCACTCCTGTTCAGTACAGAACTCAAATCTTTAGCCAGAGCAATTAGGCAAGGAAAAGAAATAAAGGGGATTGCAAAGGTAAATAAAGAATTCAAAATAACCTTATTCATAGATGACACTTTGTTTTTCATACAAAACCCCAAAAACTCCACTAGAAGTCTTTTAGAAATGATAAACAAGTTGAGCAAACTGGCAGGATAAAAATTCAAAACACAAAAATAAATAGTGCTCCTGTACAACAACAAAGCACCCACCAAGTAAGAAATCAGGAAACCAGCTCCATTCTCAGTAACGTTAAAAAAAAAAAAAAAACTAAGTCCCTAATAATTAAACTACTAACAAAGCAAGTGAAAGACCTCTATAATAAATTATAGTACTCTGAAATAAGAGAATGATGAAGACATAAGGAAATGGAAAAAAAATCCCCTCTTTCTTGATAGGCAAAACAAGTATGTCAAAATGTCCTTATCAATAAATATGATATATAGATTTAATCAATTTCTGACCAAAATTCCGACAGCATTCTTCACAGAAATAAAAAAAAAATCCTAAAATTTACACAGAATCAGAACCTTAGGCTAGCAAAACCAATCCTTAACAAAAAGAGCAAAACAAGAGGCATGCAACCCTAAAATTCTACTTATACTACAAAGCTACAGTAATAAAAGCAACATGGTACTGGTTACATGAATAAGCATGTTGACAAATGGAATAGAACTGAGGATTCAGAACCACCCCTTGCACTTTCTGCTAACAGACCAAAACATAAGATGGAGAAGACAGACACTTTAACACATGGTTCTGTGAAAACTGGTTATCCACACGCAGAAGAATGAATGTAGGCCCATATCTGTCACACTATACCAAAATCAAACAGAATGATTCAAATACCCACATATAAATACAGAAACACTGAACCTGCTGGAAGATAAAATTGATAAAAGTCTTGAACACATAGGTGCAGGTAAGGACTTTCTGAATAGAACCCCAGTTACACAAAAATAACATAAAGAATCAATAAATGGTATAATACCAATTGAAAAAGCTTCTGAACATCAAAAGAAACAGAGGCAAGTGACTATCGGCATAATCAGAAAAATCATTTGTCAGCTAATCCTTGGACAGAGGACCAATATCTAGAATATGTAAAGAACTCAAAAAATCAAACTCCTCCAAATAAAAGACCCAATCAATAATGAGCAGTTTAAATGAATAGATATTTATTAAAAGAAGTACAAATGGCCATTAGTACATAAAAAATGTTCATTATCTTTGGTTATGCAAATAGAAACAGCACTGAGATTCAATCTCATTCCGTTGAGAATGGCTATCGTTAACAACCTAAAAAAAAAAAAAATTCTGGTGATGTTGTGGGGAATAAGAATCCGTTCTGTATTTTCTAGGGATGTAAACTAGTAGAACCACTATGGACATCATTATGGAAATTTCTCAAAAATGTAATATGAGAAAACCTCTTGGACCCACGCTTCTTCTGGGAATCTTCCTGAAACAATTAAAGGCATTGTGTTACCCTGATAAGTACATATCTAAGTTTATAGCAGTTCAATTCATATTAGCTAAATTATGGAAGCCACCAAATGTTCATCAATGGGTAAATAAAAATATGGGTTATATATATAGTATTGGTCACTATTCAGTCATAAAGAAAGAAAAAATGATTCCTTTGTATTAAAATGGATGGATCTTGAGATTAAAATGCTAAGTGAAATAAATCAGACATAAGAGGTTAAATATTGCATGGTTTATCTAGTATGAGAAACCCAAAATATAAATAATTCAAAGGGTAGACTAAAAGAGAGGTGATAGGCAATAGGTAGTTTAATTTTGTTGTAACTAAAGGGGAATCTGGTGAAAGGGTGGAAAGGTGGAGTAGGGAGGAGCAAGGAAAGTGAAAATTATCAAGACATGTATGCATACCTTTTCCCTAGAATGAATGTAATTATTAGAAATCACAAATATATAACAATAAAAAATTTAAAAATGAATAAACAAATGAACATATGATCCAGAACTTCTACTAAAGGCCATGTCCATTTATATCAGTATGTATGGAAGTGGAGATCAGTAAGGTAAGTGAAATATCATAAAGACAAGGCACGGAAAGAGAAGTATCTCATTATCTCACTCATATTATATTGAAAACAATCGAACTCACAGATGTTGAGAATAAAACAGTAGTCACCAGAGGGTGTGGATAATAAGGCTGTAGGAGAGATGAGAAAAGTTTCATCAGTGGGTTACAAAGTTATAGTTCAGTAGGAACAAGAAGATTATTACATAAAACAGTGACTACAGGTATCAGTAATGTATGAAACAATTTGAAAAGTGAGAAGAAAAGACTATGGTGATTATCCCTGAGAAATGACAAATGTTTGAGATAGACATGTTTAAAGAGCTTTAACATGACACAATTATACGTGTGCTGGACTATCACATGAAACCTATAAATATGTAGTTTTATGTGTTCGTTAAAAAGGAAGAAAAATCACACTTTTCATACATAAAAGAAAGACCAAACCCCCCCCAAAAAAAGAAAGAAAGGAAGGAAATAAGGAAAGAAGGAAATAAGGAAGGAAGAAGAGAGAGAGAGATTGATTGAAGAAATCTATGCAATTTCTCAAGGACAACCATTAAGCAAATTGAATTTCATTGTATAAATTAAGTTCCTCTAGGATATCATACTGTAACACCCATATCAGACTACAATTTCAATGCCAGATCAGACAGTACAGCACTTTATTTTACTTATTCTATTTTTCTTAATCCTTATGGTCTTATCAGAAATTAAAATGGTGGTCATGATGGAGTTCGTATCCACAGTAGTATGGTAAACTGCCTGTCATTTTGCTTATGTATTAGAAAAGAGGACACTTACAATTAGGAAAAGATGAGAAAAATAAGCTGTTAAGTTAAATATTCTGTGCTTCAGTGTTATTTGGCTTTTTCCATAATTATATATTTATTTTATTTTTTCTTCTCAATTAATTGTATGATTTACAAAGTATATGGCATATCTTAACTCTGACCTGATCTAATGAAGGCCAATTTTGTTAGAGTGGCTGTTTCCATGTGTGTCTCAGTCTTAGAATACAGCTTGTTAACTGTGATTGGCTGCTGAAACTAATAGCATCCTAATGTTACTGTGATTAATGTAAATTGTTCACTTGAATTTCATTTGGAAAATGAAAATTTTGTTTCCCTTTCTCAGTTAGAGATTATAAGAATGTACCTTCAAATTGCATATTTTAGACATTTTTTCTCCACATTGAGTATTTTTATATGAGATCTGATATTAGTGAAGTGTTTTGTACCCAAGTAAATTTAAAAATAAATTGTGTGACTCTAGTCTATCATCCTACCATGCTGTATTAACTATATCAGACTACAAATTTAATAATAAAAGATTTTATTAGAATATTAATTCATTTAATTTACTAAAATGCTATTAGTTCCATTCTAGCACTGAGTTTAATTGCTGATTATCAAATTTTCTTTTAAAGCATATAAAGTATTCACCAACCTACTTCAAATATATGTAACAAGGGTCTGCACATTATACATTATATTGATTATAACTTGTATATTTTCAAATTCTAGATGAAGTGCTAATATTCATTGTGACAGGATTTCAAGTACCACATATTAGTGATGTGACAGTTACAGAATTAATTGTTACCAATTAATTGATACCAATTAAAATTGATACGAATTAAAAAAAAAAAAAAACTTTGAATTTGCTTCCTTAAAATGCCCCATTTCAATAACAGGAATTTTGTCATCATTGGTATCAAACACTTTTCTTGCTGAATCAGCAGATTTAAAACTAGACTTCTATTGACTAAATATTGTACTAGCAAAAATGATTATTTTATTGTCTTATTCTGTTGTTCAGAAAGAATAATGTTTACATAGCAAATGGACATCTATATAACTCAATAAGCCATCATTATCCACTCAATTAATGAAGAGGAGATACTTATAAATATAGGCACATGTTTATCTAGGTAATTTGATTCACATCAAAAGGGCAAAAAAATAAGAATTTAAATGCCTTATTTCAAGAATATCAACACTCAACTAAAATATGAACAGGAAAGCTCATGATTTTACTAGAATTTTCTGAAAATTGTATTTTCCAATGTACCAAATCAATAAAAATGCCTTTGTTTTTGTATAAAGCAAAATTTATGTTTTCATTTCCTAAAAATATGAAGCAAATGCCTTATATCATTGTTGACTTATTTATTACACTGTGGGGATGAGGTCAGAAATTGAAATCTCTCCAGAGCTCAGCCACACACAAAAAGACATGTGAATCAGACCAGTAAAAAATAGTGGGTAAGAGTGAGGATTGTGAAAATCTACAGCTCTAAAACACACTATTTTTAAATCATAAGAATGACCTTGTATATTTAATATTAAGATTCAAATGTGTAATATATTTAATAACCCTAACATCAGTGAAGAGCATGGGGAAGGATCTTAATATATATGGGGACTACATGTCTTGTTTTGTCTCAGTCTCAGTTTTTTGTTCCCCAAAGTGTCTAGATTTTAAGATGTACCAATACAGTACTATGCTATTCTTCAGACTTAATTTTAATGATGCAATAGAGAGACATATAGGGTAGCTATTGAGCATTCTCCACTAGTGCTACCAGGCACTTATTTTCCCAATTTTTTCTACATATATTTTTCTCAGGATTCATCATTGATATGACTTTTAAATCTCTATATAGAAACCCATAGAATACATGTTTTAACCCAATGTTTCCCTAAAACTTCTGTCAGGAGGGAGTCCGGAGAATGCATTTGGAATTCCCTTTTTGTAATTATCGCCTATTCCTCCACCTACTGCATGCATTTTTTTTCTTTTAGCAATCTTGAAAAATCTTAATCAAATCAGGGTTTGAAGAATCAAATGAAACCTTATGTTCTGAATTTTTATGAAACAATTCTAAGATCAAAGAAGGATTGAGTGGAAGACATCACTTAAAGAGCTCTGATTCTCTTAGAAATACCGTTTCCAATCACATAGTGAAAATAATCAGCTAGTAGATGAATAGTACTGTTTTAGAAAACTGACTTGTCCACAGCCAAATAAGGTACAACCTGGAGAAACTATATCCTATTGTATTTAGGAGTCCTTCATATGTATGTAAACTTATATATTGTATGTACAATGTCAATGCGTAAAATAGATATCATATGCAATATTTCAGCTTTTTAAAAATAAAAATGCTTCTAACGTTTCAGTCTTCAACATTAACAAAATTTTGTCGAAGGGGTTGTCAATATTTATTACTCTCAAATTTTGAAAAAGAGTATTATTCAATCTGTTAACTTATTTCTGTCTATCATGGATTTCTGTTGTGGGTTGCTGTGATAACAATATGAAGCAATAAGAATGTAGAACAGATCAATAATTATCACAATCTCTACTTATAGATAATTATCTTCAGTATTATGAATATTTATTTTATGAAATATATTTTTGAAATAAGGAAACATGCAACAATTTAAATATTTTAAATTACAAAGACATTATGATGATTCAATATACTTTCAAAATTCTTGGTCACAGCTCATAGTGTTCTGGTATAACACTACACCAGGACTATTTATGCCATACTCAAATATATTTTGACAAAAGAACTTCTCAGAAATAAGGCTGTGCTCATTAAACCTGTAAATCATGAGTTCAATATACATGTTTAAAACAGCGTATGACATTTTATTTCTAAACTATTTATATAAAATATAGTTTAATATTTTATGATGAGAAAATCCTTTAAAATTCACGATTATAGTAATAAGTTAATCATATGTATTAATCTCTCAGGGTAAAAATATTTTCAGATCAATTTCACTACTAATATATTAAGTTTACTTTAATATTCCTAGTCTTAAAATACTACTTATATAGTGAAATTACTAATGTAAATTTTTCTTTATGCTCGACATCAAACAAATTAATTAAGTTTACAAATCTGTATACCCTATAGCACAGGTTTTCCATTTCATAAGTTTTTGTAGAGTATTTTGACAAAATAATACTTAAAATAGCACTATCAAAGAAGCAGTTCTTGAATTATTATGTATTTAAATGTATGGGAAGGTGAAAAAGATCATGGACAAAACATAGTTCTTTCTCATCCTGCAGACTGGACAGCTTTTGTCAGTTTCTTAAACGTTTTCCACTGTGAATAAATGTAGTATGTTTGGAGCCATTTGGCCCTAAATATACACAGATGTAGCTAACAAAAAGAGACTGCAGGAACTGGAACTTTTTCAAAAAGTAGTGCTTCTACTTTTAAATAATCCTGTTCATTGTATTATCTGAAGCAAGCGGCTGTGAAGTAGACAGGGATGGAAAATGTTGGCCCATTACAAAAATGCCTAAAGGGAGTTTATAAATTTCCTTCCTTCAGACGGTCTTCTTTAAAGTTGGTAACGTCAGCTCTTGAACTAAAAGATTAGAAAAAAATCTGACACGTATCAATCTAAATAACAGAGTAGCTTCCTGCATCTGTTTGCTGTGCTGTAAATACTACTAGTTTTCCACAATCTTACGAAGTTTTTACACTATTAGGCATATATGGTTCAGTGAACTTTTCCTTTTGTCATCATAATGTTCTAACAGAAAGAAAGATGGAGGGGGGTCTGTTTAATAGTTTCATTTTTGTTTTCTTTTTTATTTAAAGTCTTCCACAATCTCATCAGGAAATGTTTGTTTACCTCCACAATAGCATCCGCAGACTTTGTATAGGGCTGGATCGTTTCTGTTTTTTTAATAAATTTAAATGTTAACTTAGGAAAAACTAGGAAAGGCAAGTTTTTAGTCATTAATTACTCTTATGAAATACTTTTGAAGTTTATAAGCTCAATATCCTTTGGATGAGATTTCTGTTGGAAAAAGAATTTTTCATTCCAATGATTTTTTCTTGCAACTTTTCATTCTCAAATAATTTCAAATTTAAAAATAGTACTAAGAATTTCAGTTTATAATTTAGATACACTCCCCACTCTTACACAAACACACACACACACACACACACACACACACACACACACACACACAATCCAGAAACTTTATGCCTCCTTAAGGGCTAAGCATTTAAGCATTTACTTCATAGGAACAAAGTAGTGTCTCAAATTACTACTGTGGTGGACTGAGATGGTCAACTTGAATAGGAATGCCCATCTGAATTTGAATTGGTGTGTTTCTGGGTGTAGAAGACCACCTGAAGATTATTGCCAACACAACGTAAAGGAGAATGAGAGCAGAAGGTAGAGGCCGACTGTTTCTCAGGAGAAGTTCTGTTGTGGCTGGTTCTCATAAAGGGAACTCGACTGTTCTCCCAGAAGGAGCTCAGGGCCTTGCTGTCCTCAGGCATGGCTGCTGATTGCTTCTGGGGAGCTCAGGTCTTTATCTCTCCTGCAAGAGTCATATCCTGGTTCCAGTACAGATTTCTTCAGCCATTTAGTGCAGACACAGCCATACATGGCTGCCAGAAAGGAGTTTAAAAGCTGTCTTTCCCTTTCAACTCCATTAAAGAGTGTGAGAAGTATTAGTCTTAAAACCTCCTTGAAGGTCTTATAGAACTCAGCAATGAATCCATCAGGCCCTGGGCTTTTCTTTGCTAGTAGGTTTTTTATTACTACCTCAATTTCATTACTTGCTTTGTATATTCAGAATGTTTATATCTTCTTAATTCAGTTTCAGTAATTCATATGTATCTAGGAATGTGTCTACTTCAAGATTTTCAAATTTGTTGGACTAAAATTTTTTATAGTAGTTACTTAGGACCTTCTGGATTTTCTCAGTTTTTGTTGAGATTTTACCTTTTACCATTTTCATTGAATTGATGTGAGTCTTTTCTCTTTCATTTGGTAAGTTTTGCTAAGTGTTTGTCTCTTTTATTATTTCAAAGAACCAGAGCTTCTATTTGTGGATCCTTTTTATTGTTTTTTATTCCCAATTTCATTAATTTCCATTGTTATGTTTATGAGTTCCCTCCTTCAACTAGGTTTGGGTTTGAATTGTTGCTGTTTTTGGAATATCTTGAGATTCATCACTAGGTTATTTGAGCTCGCTCTGCTTTACTAATGTGTGGATCTACAATAATAAAGTTTCTTTTTAGGACTGTTTTTGTCCTGTTACATAGATCCTGATGTTTTCTACTAGCATTGCCATTTGACTCCAAAAATCCTTGAATGACTTCCTTGATTTTGTGACTGTCTGATTGTTCAGGAGTGTGTTACTAAGTTTCCAAGCATTTATAAGTTTTCTGTGTTTTCTTTTATTATTGATTTTTATTTCAATGTTCAAAAATCTGATAGTATACATGGAGTGATTTTGATTTTTTAAATTATTTCAGCAGGCTTTGTGGACTATCACATGCTCTATATTGGAGAATATTCTATGTGCTGATGAGGAGAATACATATTCTGTTATAATAGGGTAGAATACACGGCAGATATCCATTAAGACCATTTGTTCATTTATATATTATATATTTACATTTTTCCATTTTTTCACTTTCCCCTTTCTTTCCTTTTTCCCTTCCTTCTTTTCCCCCTTCTCCCTTTGTAGTTCTCCTCTCTTTTGAATATTATCTTCCATATATATATAATATATATATATAAACCTGCTGTAAATGGGGAAGGGGGAGCAGAAGGGAGGGGTGGGGAAGGGAGGGAAAAACAGCATACATCATGTACAGGTACAAAATAACCATGATGAATGTGATCACTATGTATACAATGTACCAATACATGTTCTTGGTAAAAAAAAAAAAATTAAAATTAAAAAATTTTAAAAAAAGACCATTTGTTCAAAGGTGTAGTTCAGCTCTAAAATTTCTTTGTTGATCTTTTGATTAGTTTATCTATCTTTTTGTGATTGTTTGATACTGAGGTCCACCACTATGATTGTGTTGGTGTTTATTTGATCTTTTATGTCCAGCAGTATTTGTTTTATGAAACTGAGTGGTCCAATATTGAGTGCCTATATATTTAAAAGTATTATATTTCTTGTTTGATTGGTCTCTTAACTAATATGTAGTGTCTTTCTTTTCACCTTCTAATCACTTTTAGTTTGAACTTTACTTTGTCTGAGGTAAAATGTTTACACCTGCTTGTTATGGCGTTCCTGGTACATGAAATATTGTTTTGCATCCTTTGATTTTAGTCTATAAATTTTTTTTTGAATAGATGAGTTTCTTGAATGCAACAGAGTGTTCAGTTCCATTTTTTTGATACAGTCTGCCAATCTGTATCTTTTAATTGGGGAGTTGAAGACATTTATATTGAGAATTATTACTGAAATGTGTTGATTTATCCGTGTCATTGCATTCTTTTTCTATTATTCCTTTGCTTTTTCTCTTTTTTATTTAACTACTTGCCTTGCTTGATGCATTCATTCTACCTATTTTGTTCTTTGCTAGCATCATTGACTCTAGGATACTTTAGAGTATTTTCCAGAGTGCTGTTTTGGTGTTCATGTGTCTCTTGAGACATTCTTTGTTGTGAAATGTCATTTTTTCTCTATATATTTTGAAAGTTTTGCTGGGTATATTAATCAGGATTAAAAGTTGTTTGCTTTTAGTGCTTGAAATACTTCACGACAACATTTTCTGGGCTTCAAAGATTGTGTTAAGAATTCTGCTGTAATCCTGATGGGGTTACATTTATGCATAATTTTTTTGTTTCATTTTTCTCTGTCGGCTTCTAAGATCCTTTTTTGTTGATATTATTATTGGACATCTGAGATTTTTACTGAAATACTCTTGGAGAGTTGTTTTTTTTTTTTTTTTTTTTTTTTTTTTTTTTTTTTTTTTTTTTTTTTTTTTTTTTTTTTTTTTTTTTTTTTTTTTTTTTTTTTTTTTTTTTTTTTTTTTTTTTTTTTTTTAATTTTTTTTGGGTTTTTTTTTTTTTTTTTTTTTTTTTTTTTGTTCCCCAACATGGTTGGTGTTCTTTAAGCTTCACTGACCTTTATGTTGAAATCTTTCCTCGTACTTGAAATCTTTTCTATTATGTGCTCTGTGAAAAGTTTTATTCCATGTTTGCACTCTTTTAATTTCTCTTATTCCAATTAGCCTTAGGAAGATCTTCTTAGCATATCTAGTAGCTGTTGGATAAATTTTTCATGTTCTCTTTTCGTTTTTATGGCTTCTGTATTTGATTCATCATGATATACCATTAGGTTTTAATTACAGAAACTCTGTCTTCACATTGTTCATTTTGCTTTTTATGCATTTGGAATTTTATGTAAATTTATTTATGTTGGGTACTTCTGTCAGACACCTTTTTATGGAGTATATTTCTTTAGCGAATTTGTCAATCATATCTCCAACCAATATGGTCAGTTCCTCCATTTTTTTAAATTTTTTCTGCGATATCAAATGGTCCAACTTGGATGTTAGTTCCATAATCTTTTGGGTCATATCCTCTTTGAACCTGACAATTTTCTTTACCTCTTTTTTAATCATTTTGTGAAGTTCTACTACTTATTTTTCTTTCTTCTCCAGCAGTGCTTCCTGAATGTGTCTTGAGAGAGTTTGAAGTCCTTAAGGCCCATTTATTGGTTTGTTTTCCTGTGTTATTGTATAGATCTACCTATATCTACATCGTAATCTATATCTATATTTGTCTGTTTTGTGCTGTGGGTTGGGCTGAAGTAGTGTGGAAAGAGACTGTGTTTGATATGAAGATGGTTTTATTTAGATTCTCCCAATTAGTGATGTGTTCATGGCTTCATTTTTCCAGAGATAACATTCACCCCTTCAGCTGTTCAATTTGAAGGAATTGCACCCTGTAAATCAGGATAAGGAACAAATTTTTACTGGTTATAATAGCATCAATAGATCCACTGAAATGTCACTTATATGTGCCAAATCATGCGTTTCCACTTCCATCTTTTATTAGTATTCCTTATTGTCTATACTATATTGTTGTTAGCGGTTCACTTGCAATTTGGAAGGAGGAGCAAAGGGAAGAGATGGAAGGAGGTTTGAAAAATGTGAGTAAAACAATAAGAAAAACATAGATATTAGAAATAATGATAGGTAAAAATTAGATAGGAGGCCAGACTGTTGGTTTTTTACATTTGGCCTAAAGGGTTAGTGTTGAAGGGTTTTAAGAAGATAATTTTCTGGGCAGTTGTGGGATTTGACAGGTGGGAAATAAAATTTGGGATTGAGGAAAACAGCGAGGTTTTTGGAACATCATCATATATTTGTGCATATGAAAGGGGAAGATGAAGGGAAGAGAAGGTAATAAGTAAAATAAGGAAAAGCAAAAAGAATAGGATAGGGAGAACATTAGGTAAATATAAAAAATGATGAGAAAAACAAAGATACAGCAGAAATTACGAAAAAAAGCTTGAAAAGAAAAATTTACAAAGTAGAAGAAACAGATTAAAAAGTACTAATACAGAAGCAAGATTTGAAGAAAATAAATGAGGAGTAGACAAGATGAGGATAAAAAGGGAAAAAAAAGAGAGAGAAAAAACCTAGAAGCACCAACAAAAATCTGGCAGGAACCTAGAATACACATGCCAGCAAGAGAATGTAAAAGCAACCCCTGGTGGGACTTCTATGGCATAAAACCTGAACTCCCTCACAGTGCCCTTCCTGCTTTAGTCAGTCTGTCTGCAAGCAGCCAAAACAATTTTCCATCTGTGTGTAGGCTGTTTACCCACTTGCTAGGGCGTGAGGAGAGGTGTCAGGTTTTTTTGCCCTGCCTCGTTGATGCAGGGTGTGATTAGAGGATGGTTAACTGCATTCTTCTCTCTCTTTCCAACAATCTATACACCTCAGTTATATGAAGAGGAGGATGTGAAATGATTTTTCTGTGACTGAGCTTTCCTTCACCTTCTGTCAATTTCCTATGACTTCTGCTTCCTTTTGTGCTGGGTGAACCTCCATATTCTTGCTTCAGAAATTTTCTGAGTAGTTTGTGCCAGAAGTTCTCTACCCTGGTCTATCTTGTCTTTCTCTTTCTTTGCACTCAGATTTCTAATAGACTCTGTCTCAAGAACTCTCCTTTCCACCCAGTAGAATCAGACAAGGACCTGTGGCTTGACTTAAGCACCCCACACCAGTTGAGAGAGTGCTCTCTGTTCAGGATTTCCTGCTAACTCAAAATTTTCTAGTCTTTTATGGGAATGATTGGCAATAAGCCCCAGATTCAATTTGTTGGTTCAAACACAAAGAAATCTTGGCAAGGCAAGTTTACTACTGCAGAAGGGCGCACAAGACCCCTAAAGTAAAGTAGCAAGCACACACAGAGGCTTCAACAGACTCATTTTTATTTTCTAATGCATTAGAAGTAGCTGACCTTATTCCCCATTGGTTGGGATGAAGGTTCATAATCTATCCAGATTGGTTACTCTGAATGGTATGAGGAAAGGCCCTGAAGGGTTGCTGTGCAGGGTTGCTAAGTGGCACTGGGGCCATGGGGAACTGAAAGTCCTTGGCTGTTTTCCCAGCTGAGCAGATGATTCTCATAACTATAACAATTGCAACCTTGGTGAGAGGGGTGGGGTAACATTGTCTAGAGTTTAAGACTGAAATGCTCTTGTTTATATCCTTTGATAGAAAAGACAGGTGCACACTTTCTCACAATTCTCCCCTCTCATATATTTGTATTTTTATTCAATCTCTGTGAGCAGAAGTTCACACTCTCTGTTGTGTTTCCTCATCAGGAACATGTTAGCTGGTTGAGGTGGGGAGAGTTTGGTAAGGGCAGTCTTTAGGCAAGAATAAATAAACTTTAAAGCACGTATGACAAAAGCATGGGCACGAGAAGGGGACAACTGTAACTAGCTGGCTCTTAGACTGTCTCCTGGTGTCTCCTGGAAACTGCCAGCAGGGCCTAGCAAATGGAGCCCCTGTTTATGTCTAGTCTACTATAACTTTTATATCTTTGGTTATACTTTTTTGCTGGGTGTTTAAGACCAAGTGAAAGTGAGACCAGTAGTAATCAAAATTAACCTTTTAATTCCCAAAGATCAAGATCAGTTAAGAATCTCCAGGGGTTATTTGTGGGACTATGTATAGAGCGCCTCAGCTCTTTTGTCTGTATTAGCTGCTGAGATGGGTCATGATCTCGCTTGACCGTGCATGTAGCTTCCTGTAGAAGCATCAAAGACATTTTTCTCTTTGGTGACCTGTGGACCTCTAGGGTCTGGGAACTGAGGGCACAGCGAGGTTGGAGAAAAAATAGAGATAGGACAGAGAGGCACAGGTGGCCAAAGAGGAAAGACTCTAAGGCAAATTTTCTTTATTCAGTGGAATCTTATATAAGGCAAAGTATGTGTAATACCTGGTTTTTCTTTAACCTAAACAGAACAGAATAGAATGTGTAGGTTATCTATCACTAAGTCAGTGGGCCGGGAACAAAATTAAATGTTGTAAACGATAGACTATTTGTTCAGCATACTAAGATCTTATTGAGGCTGCACAGCAATTTACAAACCTCCAAAAGGAATGATAAGACCTCTACAAGGTGCCTGCTGTTCCGGACAATGTCCCATCCCCCAGGCTCCCTAGGGTCACCTTTGACCCTGCAGCTGTGCGCTTTCTCAACTGCCTTGGGATATTCCTAAGAGTACAAAGGACAAGCCCTCCACACGGCTCCAAGAATATCTTACAGTGACCCCACTTTTTAGCACAGTGTATGGTGGTTGATATTTGTCCTATGGGGTCCAACACTCTCCTTATTCAGGAGGTTGGGTGACTTACCAAGGTAGCAGGATCTTGTAGAAAAGGATCCCCTCTTTCCTGGGTCCTTGTTGCTCTTGGAGAGCCAGGGCCAAAATATTGACTATCTTCTAGGTCCAGTTACCTTTTAGAGTTTGGTTTCTAAGCCTTAGTTGTTGAACACTGAGAAGGCTAGTTATACTGATATTGAAGTGGGAGCAGTAAGCTTAACTATTATAATATCATTTAGATATCAAACTCTTTGAAATATAAACTATAGCCAGGGAACTGTTAGTTTTTCCAATCATGGCTGTCTGAGAAATCAAATTCATCTAGAATGTTAAGTTGGATAACAGTTATAAAATTCTTGTAGGACGATTTAAAGTCAAGGGCAAACTAACATATTATCATAACAACTATGCTGGCATTATTATACTGGAACTCTCACTTAAATTTGTTACCTTTTAACAGAGTGTATATTTTACAGGCTATTGATATCTAATCTCTAATCATTATACTGACTCTGCCTTAACTATATAAGGTGTAGACACATCAAACTATCATAAAATAATTATATAGCAATCACAGAAACATAAACCTGAAAAAGTCCAGCATCAAGAACAACTGTAATTTGGAAGTCATCAACATGACAAGATGTCTTTTTCCAGTCCTGCATTTTAAAAGACCTATACGCTTGAAAAAACACAAATGTATTTAATATATATAAGCTTAGCGATAATTAGCATCACAGGTATAGAAAACTTTACATATATTTATTTAGTTTTTACACTTAAAGGTAAAATTTAGATTTTTTTCTTATGTACTATAGTGCCATATATATAGGTTGAGTCATAAGCTATAATAATAGCTGTTTATTTTGATTGTTATCAACTTTAAAGACATCTTTACATTTTACCAGCTGAATTAAATTAAACCACTGTGAGGCTATGTGAACTAAAAGGCACTTGGGCTAATATCATGAGTGTCCACTTATCTATAAGGTAACCTAAGTAGAACATAATATTTGAAGATTTACATATAGAAGCATACACGGTTTAAATTGGATATAACATTTATGTTCTCAAATGCAAAGGCTATTATTCGTAAGTTCCATATGAATTGAAAGTCTCTCAACCCTCTTCCTGCACCCTTTAAGTGTACTTAGCTATTTCTAAATATCTAGACCACTGGTTTTTATGTGGGAAACCAAAAGAGCCAGAGACAAAAATAAAAGGAAAAATAAAATTTACATGAGCTCAAAAATCTTGAACAAAGCAGGTTTAGGTAGACAAATGAACAAAAAACAAACACACAATTACTTTTAGATCAGAATGTACTCTTAGAAATATTGGCCAAGTTGAGTTGATTATAATGTAATCTATTGTAAGTTGATTATAAATTGACTAGTCTGATCTTTTGGGGGTGATCAATTAACATAGACATTTCTTGTAATAAGCTAACACCAGTAAGAAGGTGAGAGAGAAAAATCTCTTACTATAGACTTATAACCAGAAAGTGTAAGGAGGGTGTGGGAAGGCCCTTAAGGTTTTGTCTCTTTATTTTGTAATTTACCTTTGGAGAAGAAGTCAATTTTTTATTTAAGTATAGATCACATATCAAGGAAAGTGTAGGTTGCAAACTCCCCCTCCTCCCTCCCACATGGTGGAAGGCACTAGCTTCCTACCTTTTTGGTTACTAACAGGAAAAAAGTTAAAAGAGTCTGAATTGTCTCCTTTTTATATTTAGCCAAGCTTTTGGTTTAAAATTATTATTCTTTTTATAAATGTAGTTTGGGGTATATTTTCTTTGGGTGTTAAATACCAAGTCAAATGGAGAGGAGAGCTGATAGAGTCAGGGCCACAGCCCCCTAAAGTTTTGAGCACCAAGGAACTTTTAGAAGGAATGGCCTGGGCTCCACCAAAAGAAAAAGCAAACATATATATTTCTTTCTATAAACTGCATGCTTCACAAGCTTTTCCTAACCATGTTTGAGCTTTCCAGGTCTGCCATTATCTCTCTCTTTATTTTGCAGGGCAAAACTTTTATTATACAAAATTCACCCACGTCAAAAGTATATCTCTTATGCTTATAGTCTTCTTTATATATTTTTCTTTGTCCTAATTACTATAAACTTTTCATAACAAACTCGGCAGTGGCTACTTGGATTTTAAAGTGTCCTTCTCTCTCTCTTTTTTTTTTTCCTTCTTCTTTCTCCTTTGTTTTCAGATCGTTACATTTTTAAATTTACTTGAATGTCTGGCTGCCAACAGACTTTCAAGTAACCTCGAATTAGTACTTTTATCTTAACACCCACAGAAAAGAGAGAAAAGAGCAAGTTAGCCCTGTAATTGTAGTTTAAGAATTTAAAATGCATAAGAAATGTTTTAAGCCTGTTAATTAAACAAAAATACCTACTTAAATTGGAAGACAAAAGTAAATATCAATTAGGTAAGATTTGTAATAATGAGCTCTCATTGTGACGCTGAGTAGGCTCTCACACCACAGCATAAGCATTTTATGATTGACTCTCTGTTTTCACTGGGGGTGCGGGGAGTTGTGCCTTTCTAATTTTCTACTGGCTGTGACTGGCTGTGACTGGCTGTGACTGCCACAGCAGAGTCCAGGTCCTCCTTGGTCAGTGCCAGCTCCGGTAGAGAGGATTATAGATTGGAGGTAGCGATTCCAGAGCATCCCATGTGGAGGAGGGAAATGGAGAGAAATCCTCTCTTTTCTTAATTGCCCAAGTTTTAAGGGAAAGAGGACAACCAGTCCCTGTCACCAACACAAGGCATAATCTGTCTCTTCCTGAGATCTCTGTGTTTATCATAAACAAATTCAATCAACAATTGACATACCCAGTCCTTGTCCAATCTGAACTTTGGCCAGAAGACCAGTGGGTTGAGGATGGGGGCTTACGGCCAAATGAAATAAAAATATTTTATAGTCTTAGCTTTCTTTTTGCTTTTCATTCATGGGGTGTTGCCCCAAGTCCTTAACATCAGTCCAAGGGGACTACCAAGGGGGTATTTCATTCCTTGAGCTCTTTGATTCATTAACTTGTCCTAACTGGAAGAGACATTTATTTCCCATTATGTTTGTTCCAAAGCCTGAGGCTCAATGTCTGGGATATATCAAGATGTCTTACTGTCAGTTTTCAAAGCCTGCGATTCACTCTTCAATGTACACCAGGATGTCTTGCCATCGGTTATTTTCAATTTCATCCAAAATTGCTGGTCTCACCCAAGACCATCCCAACCTTCCCCAAAGTCACTGATCTCACCTGAGACTGTAACCTGACTGCCACAACAGTACTCAGTCACACCTGTGGCCTTTTCTACCTTGGTCTGTGCACACAGTTGCCTAGTCACCACGGTTCTCTTTGCCTTCCCTCTGGGCCTTTTTTCTCCTTTTTGCATTGTCAAGAAATCTTTATTTGGTCCTAGGCCCATGGGCATGAGCTCTTGTTCCAGAGGCCCCCACAATAAGGCCTTGGAATGGATCTCCTTGGAGGAGGAGTCCTCACACCCTGAAGGGCTGAGGCCCCAAACTGGGCACCGAAATTGTTGCCAGTAAGCCCCAGATTCAATCCATTGGTGCAGAAATGAAGTACTCAGACACCAAGAAATCTTGACAAGGCAAGTTTACTTCTGTGGAAGGGTGCACAGTATCCCTAAGGTAGCAAGCGTACACAGAGGCTGTACCAAGCCCCTTTTTATCCCTAATGCATGAGAAGTAGCTGACTTTTTCCCCATTGACTGGGTTGAATGTTCACAATCTACCTGGATTGCCTAGTTTAAGTAGCATGAGGGGAAGGCCTGAAGCGTTGCTGTGCAGTGTTGCTAAGGGGGGTTTGGGGGCACGGGGAACTGAAAGTCCCTGGCTGTGTTCCCAGAATTCAAGCTGAGCAGATGTTACTTGTAACTGTAACAAGTGCAACCCTGATGTGAGGGGTAGGAGAGGGCAGCCTAAGGTGAACTAGAGTTTAAGATGGAGGCATTCCTGTTTATATCCTTTGATAGAAAAGACTGGCCACAGTTTCTCATGAAATGACAGGGAAAGAATTCTCTATTGACCAGTTTCTCAGTATTGCTCCCTCCTGTTCGCTTCCAGGTTATGCAATCCATGGGTCCTTGCTAGTGAACTCAGTGCTGTTGCACTATTTGCCAGTGTTTTGCCTCTCTCACCTAGAGTGGTGGACCTTACCTTGCCCACAGGGAGTCTTGAAGTAGATGCTGCCAAGAAGCAGCATCCTGCGGTGTTTGGGCATGACGTGCAGTAGTGCCCGGTATACTCGGAGTCAGTTCAGGTGCAATCCTGTGGTGCTAGTTCTTTCCCTCAGGCTGTTAAGGCACGCTTATGATGGCTGCTTTCAGGAGGGAGCAGGGGCAAAATTGGTGTGGACCAGCTTTAATAGCACACTTCACTCTTTCAGCAATCCAGATATTTTGTTTGGTCTATGTGGATTGCCTTTCAGATTAACTTTCTGTTTCAGGGTGTGGCTGCCTCCCATACAGGGTGTGGCTGCCTATATTTTTGGTGACTCTTCTACTGTGACCCGTACTCTAACCAGTCATGTTGGATCTCCCCTATGTGCTCTTACTTATATGAGTTGGACATGCATTCAAGGGACTAGTAGATCTTGAAAATCTTACCACCAGACTATCCTTGAAATTGTTACCATTATAAAGTTTTATTTTTTGTTTTTTACTTTTTGAAGTACCATAGGCCTGGAACCATGTATTTCTTTAGAGTACAAGCTATCTATATTCATGGCTACAATTTTGTTCACTGTATCACTACTATGTCTTGGCTATTCCCAGGAAAGACTGTCTCCAAGTATTTTACATAATATAATTTTCAGTTTTATGAAAAAGAGCACTAGGTCTGAATAATGAAATAATGCCATTGTCCATTGTGTTACAGCAGAAGAGGCTAAATACTTTCACCAGTTCCCTCCTCACTCCTCTTCTATAACATCCAAATAATATTAGCTCCACTCATTTCATTTATGGGATAAGAGGTTCTTAAGGTTAAAGACAACTTAAATTCATCTCCTCTAAGAACAAGAAAAATAGATAAAAATTATTATAGAGCCCTAACTTTGTTTCATCAAAGGTCTAACAAAAGTACCTGTACTTAATATGACTACATACAAGACATTACCTCAGAAGTCTCATTGACAAGAAAGCATTTGTGAAGAATACTCAAAAATCATATTGGAGAAATTCCTCATTAAATTGAAATTAACCAAAAATATAGCCACAAATAACTTTAAGAAGATATTCTATATCTCATCTGTAGATTGATGAAGATTAACCATAATGTAATGTTTTGTCTTAATGATTATTTTGGAGCTTTCCCAATAAGCGAAAGCCACTAGACAACTGAAGGAATTCCAGAACCCAGCTACAGAGACTGGAGAGTTAATAATGCTTCACAGTAACCATATTTAGCTTATGTGCTTTAAACAGGTATATAAGATTTGTGCGAATACTGCTGAACTTTAGTACAGGTTTTAGGATTGGTTGAAAATATTTATATGCACAAATTAAAGGCTTCTAGTTCTCGTGGAGAACTTTGGAATTCATCAGAAAATTTTACTAAAGTTAAGAATTTTCCAGGACTGAATAGCCATAAAATGTTCACTGAATTTAATAGAAATATTATTCACAACTGTATTTTCCATTGCTCATTATTTTTCAGAGATTAAGAGACTAGAAAGCATTAAAATTTAACAGAAAATATAATAATGAGATGATATATTTTAACTGAAGGAAAGGTATCATTTGATTTGCTTTCAGAACAGCTCTAAGTCCATTCTGTTTCAATAAAAATTAGTTCTTGATCAAGAATCACTGTTTACCATCAGTTCAGAAAGTTAAGATTATTTCCAACTTGTCAACATTGTGATCACTTACCAATGTAAGTCCTCAAATCCCCAAATGGTTGAAATTCCAATAGAAATGTAAAAATACATTTCTAAATTGCTATGCTGAGATTTTCACTTCACTTACAACTTGATTGATATAATATCCGAGCTAAACTTTTTAAAAATGAAAATATGCCTAAGAACTCACAGACTGTGTGATGTAGAAGTCAGGAACTATGTCTCATTCATCTTTGTATATTCCATAGACTAATAGAGTATCACGCACAGAGCAGGTAATTAATAAACACCTATATGAAGAAACAAGAATAAGCAGGGAAGGCATTCCTTGATAAAAATCATTTTTCAGTTGTTAATAGATGATTTCTGTCAGGAATTATGTTATTTACTTCTCTTTAGTAATTGTATATTCTTGGCAATAATTCTGAAAAAAAATAAGACAGTGAAAGAAAGTACAACATCTATTATGAAATGAATGACTATGTCTATTATCAGGAATCATCATCAGATATTACACAATCATTGTTAATATATATTAATAAAGAAATTAGAAGAAAGTCAGAAGGCTGAGAAAAAGATAAAACAGTTAAAAGGCTTGTTTGTCCTGCCTGGATTATGCATATAATTGATCTTAAATATTACAATTTTTGGTGTATTTCATTAATGTGTTAATATTTGAGTATAGATGACAAATGTCTTTAGCCTAAAAACACAGAGTTTAATAAATTCACTAATCTCTCATTGACACTT
>PVJO010019316.1:0-34589 GCA_004026905.1 Hystrix cristata | reverse complement strand
GCCGCAAAGTAAAGTGAGGAAAATGCAAGGAATGTATGCAAATCAGCAATGCAAACAAGCAGCTAGTTAAGCTTCTTCCTGTATCTATCTAGGCTACCTGCCCTCAGGGCAGCCCACACTCTAGATCCAGCTATCTCTTACCACATGAGGCTTTGGGGGGACATCTAGACACAAACCATAACAGGGGAGGAGCATGGAGTTGGCGTCAACTTGTTCTGGTTTCCATTGTGATTTGCTCTCAACTACTGCTTGGGTATCCGGTGCTTTGTAGTTCAGGCTGGCCTTGAACTCACGATGTAACCCAGACCGGCCTCAAACTTGTGGCAATCCTCCTGTCTCAGCCTCCCAAGTGCTGGGATTATAGCTATCACCACTACATCTGGTGCTGAAGCCCAGTTTCTTTATGGGGGATAGTAACTATCTGCCCTAATAAGTTGCTTTGAGGATAAAAAATGGTAATCAATGTATATAAAGTAGCAACTGAGGAAACATTACTTTTTATTTGAAATCCCTTTGAGTAATTTACAGCGATAAAAAAGCCAGTCATGAAATTTGCTGATTTCCTATTGGCTTTGACCTTTTATTTTATTTTCTTTTGGCAGTGAACAAAGTCTTGATGGACTTATTAATGTAAACCCCAAAGCTGTCAAAAATACTGCTGGGTAAGAGTAAGATGTTGTCTGTTTTTCCTCCATGATGAATTACAGTATGAATATAAATGACATGTAATCATTCTGTGGGCAAACTTAATATAGATTTGAAATATCAGCACGGTTTTTGTATGTTCCTGGAAACCTAGATATTAACTATAATACTGTTAATGCCAAGAAAGAGAGGCAAAAAAAAAAAGAGAGAGAGAGAGAGAGGCAGCGGAAAACAATGTGTGTTGGTGACTTTTTTCTCTCAGTCTCAAGTAAAGTGGTTGAAAGGAGAGATTGGATAAGGAGGTGTCAGGAACAGAACTAGTCCACAAGCTGTTTATGTTTTGTTTTGTTTGGGCAGCATTAATACTAATACTTTTGACTCTGGAATTAAAATTTATTGGTTTAACTATTACAAATTGTGTTGCTATAAACATAGTTGTGCATAAATTGCTATGGTACAATGTTTTTAATTCTGATGGGAAGATACCAAGAAGAGGTATACCTTGGAGAAATGGAATCTCTAGTTGTAGTTTTTGGAAGAATCTTCACACTGATTTCCATAATGGTTGGACCAGTCTACAGTCCCACCAACAGTGGAGGAGGGTTCCTTTTCCCTTGAAACCACACCAGCATTTGTTATTGGTTGATTTCTTAATAATAGTCATTCTTTCTGGAGTGAGATGGAATCTTAGTGTTGTTTTAATTTGCATCTCTTGAATAAACAGTGATGTTGAACACTTTTTCATGTATTTATTTGCCATTTGTATTTCTTCATTGAGAGATGTCTATTCATTTCCACTGCCCATTTTAGAATTGGGTCTTTAAATTTGGGGGCTTTGATTTTTTTGAGTTCTTTATATATTCTAGATGTTAAACTTTTGTCTGAGGAACAGCTGGCAAAAATTTTTTCCCATTCTGGGTTTTCATCCCATTCTGTTTGTGATTTCTTTTGCTGTGCATAAGCTTTTTAGTATGATGTGATCCCAATCACTGATTCTTTGTATTATTTTCTGTGCAGTCTGAGTTTTGTTCACAAAGTTCTTGCCTACCCCTATGTCTTCAAGAGTTCTTCCTATTCTACCTTCCAGCAGATTTAGTGTTTCTGTTTTAATATTTAGATCTCTGATTCACTTTGAATTTAGTTTGGTACATGGTGAGAGACATGTATCAAGTTTCAGTTTTCAGCATGTGGAAAGTCAATTTTTTGAGCACCATTTATTAAAGAGGCTATTGTTCTTCCAGTGAGGGTGTTTGGCTCCTTTGTTGGAGATAAGGTATTTGAGTGTGTTTGGAGTTGTTTCGGTATCTTCTAACCTGTTCCATTGACCTTTGGGTCTGTCTTTTTGCCAGTACCATGCTGTTGTTATCACAATAGTTCTATAGTATAATTTCGGTCAAGGATTGTGATGCCCCCTGCCTTGTCTCTATTGCCCAGAATTGTTTTTACTATTCTTGGTCTCTTCTGGTTCCAGATGAATTTCATAAATGTTTTCTCCAGTTCTGTGAAGTATACTATTGGTGTTTTGATTGGAATTGCATTAAAACTGTATAATAATTTAGGAAGTATGGCCATTTTCACTGTGTTGGTTCTTCCTATCCAATAACATGGGATATCTTTCCATTTTCTGATATCCCTTTCAATTTCCTTTTTTAGAGTACTGTAGTTTTCAATGTAAAGATCTTTTCCTTGCTTTATTAGATTGATTCCTAAACATTTAATTTTTTGATGCAATTGTGAATGGTGTAGCTTCCCTAATTTCTTTCTCAGTGCATTTGTTATTTGTATACAGAAATGCTATTGATTTTTGAGTGTTGACTTTGTATCAAGCTATGCAACTGAACTTGATTATTAAATCTAGAAGTCTTTTGGTGGAGTTTTTAGGGTCCTCTATGTAGAGTATCATGTCATCCACCGTAATGATAATTTAACTTCTTCCTTTCCTATCTTTATTCCATTTCTTTCTTTCTTTCTCTTTTTATTTTTTCTCTTATTTCTTTTGACTGTTTAGTAGAATGTTGGCCATTGGTTTGTCAAAGATGGTTTTTATCAGATTGAGATATAGACAGTTTATTCCTAGTTTCTGTAGGGGTTTTTTTTTTATCATGAATGGGTGTTGGATTTTGTTGAATGCTTTTTCTTCATCTGTTGAGATGATCATGTAATTTTTTTGTCCTTGACTCTGTTGATACAGTGAATTACATTTATTGATTTGTGTATGTTGAACCATCCCTGCATCCCTGGGATGAATGCTACTTGGTCGTAGTGTATAATCTTCTTGATATTTCACTGTACTCTGTTGCCAGTATTTTACTGAGAATTTTTGCATCTATGTTCATTAGGGAAATTGGCCTGTAGTTCTCTTTTTGGTTGGATCCTTCTCTGGCTTTAGTATCATGGTGATATTTGCCTCCATGAATGATTTTGAGAGTATTGGTTCCCTTTCAATTTCTTTAAAATGTTTGAGGAATGGTGCTATTAAATATTCTCTAAATTTCTTGTAGAATTCAGCTGTGAATCCATCAGGAACTTTTCTTTGTTGGTAGATTTTATTATTACCTCTTCAATTGCAATGGCTGATACTGGGTTACTTAGTATTTTTATTTCTTCTTGATTCAGCTTTGGTGGTTCGTATGTCTCTAAGAAGCTGTCCATTTCTTCGGTGTTTTCCATCTTGTTTGAGTATAGGTTCTTGAGGTAGGTACTGATAATCTTTTGGATTTCTGCAGGGTCAGTTGTGACTTCACCCTTTTCATTTTTGATTGCGTGGATTTGAGTCTTTTCTTTCCTTTTTTTGATAAGATTGGCTAGGGGTTTGTCAATTTTGTTTAATCCTTCAAAGAAACAACTCTTCGATTCATTGATTCTTTGTATTTTTTTCTTCGTTTGAAGAGGAAATGAGGACTCAGAAAGGTTAAGTGATTTAACCAGGGTCACAAAGGAAATTAATGGAAGACTGATAGTCCTTCTGTGATCTCTTAGGCAGTGAATAATTAGGGAGCACCTACTGGGTTTGCATCTTACAACTAGGTGTCATTAGTTGCACACTGGGTATAATTATAGGCTGTGACCGCCAAAAAGAGACCTCAGTAGTCATACTCAACCTTATTACCAGCAGGCAATTAACATAGATTAGAGCTAATTATGTACCAGGGGCACAGGGATGTTTCACCAAGACAATAATAGGTTGTCAATTTAATATATTACTTTTGGAGTGCTCATGTACTGCTGGCAGAATATAGAATGTATTGTGAGTGAGTTGCATTTAAAAAGAAAAAGAGACATTAAAAGCAGATGTAATAAACATGATAGAGAGTAAAATTCCTATTCGTGGAGTCCTGGAGTAGATGTTGGAGATGGACAAAGCTGTGGAGCCAAGTGCCTCGCTTATGCATGAGAATACCGAGGCCAGAGGGCAGAAGGCTCAGTCCTCTGCAGAGCTCTCTGACTCCCAGCCCAACCCTGGTCTCTCCACAACACACACAGGCTTTGATCTTCAAGCAAATGAAAGTTGATTAAACACCTCGGGAAACAGAGGAGCCTCTGAGGGTAGGACTGTTGCTCAAGTTGTGAGACAACCAGATTGGGCCCTTTACTGCTGTCCTGGGGTCATTTGAAGGACTACTTCATGGATGACAATGGCACAAGTGTGCAAATGACTGCAAAACACTGTACCGCTTTCAACTCCATGGAAGTAACTAAACCTGAATATTTGGGTGCATCCTTTCCTACGGCCTTAAAGCAAAGTTAATGAAAGCAATGTCTTGAGTAGAAAGGTGATAAAATGTAGATATTAGATTCCTTTGTTTTCAGGAGTCATACACTGAAAAAATGTCAATATATTTGTTGTTCTCAGATCGTTGAGATAAACTGTGGATGCTATCAATCAGAGCAGTTTGGCATTATTCCTTAGATCTGTTTATTAATATGTGGTGTTGCCTTTTTAGAAGTAGTTGTACAGCATAACATATAATTATGTTTTCTAAGCTAATGTTTTCTCAAACAGTGGGTCATCACCCATTAGATGGTTTTGTAATTAATTTAGTGAGTAGCAGTCAGCACTTTCCCCATCCAATAAAATAAATCAAATAGAAAATAGGAGAGTTTTCTCATGTAGTAAGGAATTTCTACCACGTAATTTGTGTGTGTGTGTGTGTGTGTGTGTGTGTGTGTGTCAGAGTATGGGGCTATGCTACAAAATATATTTCTTATTGGCCTTTATGAAACAGCAGTTTGAATACTATTGTTCTAGATCTTTGGAGGCATCACACATTCTTTGTGCTTAGCAGGACAAGTCCAGCTGGAAGTTCATGTGTTTGTTTTTGCATTTTCTATACCACATACTCTTTTTGTTTGTTTGGTTAGTTTTTTGAGACAGGGTCTCACATATAGTTCGGGTTAACCTTGAACTATCTCTGTAGCCCAGGCTGGCCTCGAATTCACAGTGGTGCTTCTGCGATTACAGGCTTGTGCCATCACATCTGGTCATACTGCTTATTCTTAATTGTGTTGGCACATGAATACTATAAGTAGTTACACTAAAATATATTAATTTCATATATTAAGATATTACAGCTTTTGAATATACTATCTCCTCTACAAAGATGTATTCCTCGTTATTCTTTTTTTTCTTTTAATATATTAAACTAACCTAATTTTAAGCATTGTTGTCTTTTTAGCATGGTTTTGTTTTGTAAGAGATTTTCTTTAATCTCTATCATTTCACTTAATCATTGCAGCACCTTTTAACAGATTTTTTAATCAGTTTATTCAAGGAAATTATGTTTTGGCTAATTCTCATTTGCCAGTCATTCTTTTACTAGTTTTTATAGATACCAATAGATTACCTTTGATTCAGAATATTATTACAGAGCATAATTCAAAACATGAGAATTTAGTAATCTTCCACACACCCTGGAGACCTGAGAACCAGGTAAAAGAGAGCCAAAAAGGAGTGCTGAGAGCTGGGAAGCACATTCTGCAGCAAGGCTGAGGACCAGAGGAGGGGAATGTAGACCTTTACTTAGGCCTTCTAAATGGCTCCCCTTCAGTTTGTAACTTTGCATCAATCTTTGTGATAATTGAGATGCATTGTATGTTTACATAAGGAAAATAGACTGCTTGGGGAGGGAAGAAGCAGGGATCACCAGTCCTGCTACCTCTTGTCATGGCACCTGTTGTATATTTCTTTGAGCGCATATTTACAAAGGAATTAGACACTTTGAAAGCCCTTTAAATGAGTCACATAGGGAAGAAACTGGCAGAACTTCAAATGGGCAGTGGACAGTTTTCAGGACACTTACGTAATTTCACCATGAACAACTGAGTTCAATTCAGTTTTGCAGTCATCATAGAAGAAAGAAAAGTCACAACTTTGGTGGATTCTTAGAACTCTCTTTGCCAAATCTAGTGTTAAGAGTAATTCCAGTTTTACAGCTTATTCTTTAAAACTAATTGATATCCTTAGTAAGTAAACGAATTTTCAAAATGACCAGGGCATTAGAATCAGTTTGCATCTTCATAAATTTGAAATATTGCAGAGTGAAAATTTGTCTATTACTCAATGTTGGCTGTGGAACACTTAACCTTCATGCCCTTGTAGATACACTCTGACTATAAAGTGTGTGAGGTCAGAGTAAGTTTTCTTCTCTTATATGATACTTCTTTCTCTCCTGGGTTGGTTAGAAAACACATTTCCTGGCTATTATATGCCAAAACAGTATGTCTCATACTGTAATCCTTTCTGCCCACTTCAAATGACCTTAAATTCTATTATCTCTAATCCAAAAATCTTTAATCTTTGTCCCCTTAAAGTAACCAACACTTTGATAAGTAAATCAAAATGAACCCTAAAATTTTTACCAACAACCAAAGGTAATAGAACTGTGTTAATTTTAATATTCTTTGTCAGGAAGAATGTTTTGTTATGATTTCAAGTAGATTTATAACTGCAGTGGTCTTACCAAAAGCACTTCATCATAACCCTACTCTCTATTTTTCTAAGAAACCAAGATCGGGATAACTTCATCAAAGTGAATTCCTCAGTAATTGGAAGCAATCAGAGGTAACCAAATAAATGCAGTCAGTCTGAATGTTTTCTGTTGCTCCCCAGTGAAGTGGATTTACTGAGCTCTCACAACCAGTAAACAAACAAACAAGTGCAAGATACTGGTATTACTAATCTGAACTTTTTCTGCTGTCTTTTTTAACAGCCCAGACGTGGACAATCTTATTCAGGTGAAACCTTCAGCTCTCAAAAATGTTAATGGGTAAGTGACCTTGCCTGATCATCTTAACGTATTCCCAAGGTTCTAGGGCAGGAATTTTTTCCTTTCTCTGTTGAAGAAGGCCTCTATGTTTCCTTTTCTGTGTATTGAATGAGAACACACTTGCAAACTATGTGTCTCCTGTTAAGTAGGAAACATATTTCATGCTTCTGGAATAGACCACATTATTTTGCAGTCAGTTCTGGGCTTCCCATCTTTCCTAAGACAATTTAATGTTTATTGCCTACAGGAAGTCAAGTTTCGAGTTTGAAATGAAATAGGAATAAAATTAAATAAGATGAAAAATATATTTTGAAGACGTTGATGTTAAAATCCCAGATCCACAGTTCATCTAGGCTCACAAATTTAACAGCAAATTTTAACCTTGAACTTCCACTTTGAGTTCTGAACTGTCTTTTAATTTGCTATTTTTATGTGATATCTTTTATTCAAAGTGCTTTATTAATAGATAATGCACTAGTGTACACTATGTTACAAGTCCAAATTGCTCTGCTGACTTGAAATTTTATCACAGTAAGTAATAGCTGGGAGTCACAGTTCAACGTTCTGAGATGAAGAGAACAAATCATTTATGAAAAAGTACTTTGAACTCTCTAGGGGAAAGAGAACAGTGCAACACACTGGCTAAGTCTTAGTTTGTTTTCTGCAACGGTGCCTTGTTTTGCTCTGTTGGTAAATTTTTATCACTGGGGTGTTGGGGCCTCTGAAGTAGAAGGCACAAAGGCAGTTCAACAGCAGTTGCTTCTTAGAGAGCATTTATTGAGCGCTAGGCAAGATTGCTTACATTTAATCCTAGAACAACCGCGTGAGAAATGTATTCCTGCACCTTATTTGTGAAAGAAGAAACTATAACTCAAATATGCAAACTAGCCCTCTCAAGAAAGAAAATTTGTCATCTGGGGATTTAGCTCAGTGGTTACAGTGCTTGCCTAGCAAGCACAAGGCCCTGAGTTCGATCCCCAGCACCAAAAAAAAAAGAAAAAAAGAAAGAAAATTTATCATATATTTAACCCTTGGTACTTCTGATGTCTTTGCTTCCAGGAAAAAATACCAAAAATCTGTGTTTAAATGATCTCACATTCTTCTTTCCACTGTCCGTATACCCCATTCTATGCTTTTCCTCACACCTAAAAAGGACTATAATCAGATATAATTATTTTAGAGAAGTATTGTTAGAATAATAGGGAGAGGAGAAAGCACCTGCAGCATAGAGAGGTTTTTCCTTGGTTGTGCTGGGGGTTGAACCTAGGGCCTCAAGCATGCTAAGCAGCCCTCTACTATTGAGCTACTCCGTACTCCTTGTGCAGAGATTTTTGATGACAATTACCAGCAGGCTTTTGATGGAGATCCTATTACTGGTAATTGTATGGATATAACCATTGAACAGAACCATTTCTCCCTAGTGATATTGTTTAGGATAGATTTTTCTTTTTATCAGAAGCAGTTTTAGAAGGTTTCCAATTATGTTGCAAATAGGTTTAATAGCTGCGTTGTCCGTTAAGAAAGAGTAGAAAATGTACTTCTCTTTTTCTTTTGCCCTCCCCTCCCCCCGCTTCTTCCTTCTCCCTGGCAAGTGTGATCTGTTGACAGTGGTAAATTGTTCATAAGAGCTTTGCCTTTTTTTTTTTTAAGAGGCTAATTTTTTTTTTAAAAATGTAGTTCAGCTACTCCTAATTAAATATCTACAGAATGGGGATATTTCCCTTATATCAATATGATTGCTAAAGACAGGAAATTTTAAAATATTGGCCATCATCTGATTTTAAAATGGTGGTTTGGGCTGCAGATCTGACCTATGTCTAATTGTTCTTTAGTAGTACCAGATTTGATAATTGGCCAGGATGTCCAAGAACTGTCACAGAGTAGAAAAACAGAAACAAAATGAGCTACTTGAAAAGAGTGACTTCCTTCGATTGATTGAGCCACCACAGTGCATCCATGCTGCCCTCCTGATTTTAATGCAGGTGGAGGAAATGGTATTTTGAAGCACCTCTCAGTAGGAAGAACAGCCACAAGGCACTTTTACATCAATTCAATGAGACACAAGTGCTGATTATTTAATAGTATAATAGCGGTGAATCAGAGTTCTTTTATGTGACTTTGCTGACATTTCCAGCAGCTGTGTATTTAATTCACGGTGAGGGGCTGAATAAACTTCAGTCATCCATCAGAATGTAAGCAGGCATCTCTGAACTCCTTCGAGGAACACAAAAACCGGAACAAATGCAGATGTGCATGGAATTTTCATTTATTCAGCAAGAAACTGCATAACGATTAGTAGCACCAAATATTAAAGAGAGATACCCAGCTATCTGTAGCCTGTAAAACGTTGTTAGACTGATCATTAAAACTCCACTCCAAGTGGATATTGAGAAACATACCTAGTGTATCTAGTGACACTAAAGCCTTTACAGCAAGAAAAGGCCTCATTCACCTAAGGAAGAAAAATTTCTATTCGTGATATTATACTTTTATCTTTTTAAGGGCTTCCTATTTGTTAACATATATTTGCAACTTTTTAGTATTCTAACAAGAGAGAAGTTCCTTCCTGTCTTCCTACTGCATAGTTCTCGTATTTTTCTTCAAGACATAAGCCTGGGGGTGATCTTGACTCTTTTGCTTCGCTTCCCACAATCATTTGATCACTTTGCTTCTCCAGATCTCAGAAGTAGTCTGAGACCCTCTGTAATCCCCAATACCACTGCAGTCTAGGTTACTATTCAACTCCTTAAGTGGTTCTTTGGCTGTCAGTTTTGCATTCTGCCCTCCAATTCATTTACTAAACTATGCAGTGACCTTCCTAATACACAGATGTGATCATGTCATTCTTCTGATTGAAATCCTCTTACTCTCAGGTCATGGTTGTACTCCTTAACCTGATCTCTAAAGGGCACCATGGCCTGGCTTTTATGGGCTTTCCAATCTGGATCTCTTGTTTCTCCCCACCCAAAGCACACTCCATCCACACATCCTCTGACTTGCATACTTGATTGCTATTGCATGGATAAGCTCTACCTAGCCTTCAGGTATCAATATAGCTGCCTCTCACATGGGCTGTGGGAAGCCCCAAGCCCACCGTGTCTGCATCAGGTGCTTATTCTAGATTTGTTCAAGCTCTCTGTCCTTCCTGTCCACAACACTCGTCTCTTACAGGGATTATTATTTAATCATCTCTCTCCGACTATAAGATCTTTAGTGCTAAGGATTCAATCTGTCTTGATTTCTTTATCTACAATGCATAACACAATGACTGAATACCTGCCATGTATTAGGTATTTAACAGATACCTGTGAATTAAAGGCTAAATCTCAAGTGAATCAGTGGTTTGTGATAGTTTGCCTGGATCAAATGTACTGCCGTCCAGCTCTAACATTCCAAGCACCCATCATTAAAAACAGACAGAGGATCGCTTTTCTTACGATTGGTCTCTCTGCTTGAGTCAGTGACTACCTTGCTCCTGACAGCTCCAGTGAACCCTGGTAAATTAGAGCCACTGAAAGTATTTGGTGAGTCTTAGATTTAATATATTTATGTTGACCTATTTCTTTATAGATCTGTTAATTTCTTTAATATAAAATCTTTAAGATACCTTCATTGAAAAGTATTATAAAAATACATAAAATTGTGCAAAATTGGGCCCGTTTTGCTATGTCAGTAAGTTGAGAAGTTGTATCAGCTATTTCACTTAGTCTATATTCCTTTCAGGGAGACAAATGTTCCTTTTGAACTAAAGTCTAATGTCGAAGATTTAGTTACTGGCATAAAAGAAATACCATAATAAATTTTTTTATGGAGGCTCTTAATTTTGTAAATGTGTTTGATACTTTACCAAAGCAAATTCAGTGAGTTGAAAAGAGTGAAACATATTGCCAGCTATTAATACATACCTCCTACACTCACATGAGAAAGGAAGAGCAGTTGGAGGGAAGTAATAACTTTCTCTCATCAGAGTTTATCTGAGCAAAAGTTTTATAGCAAAAGTCACAATTTCTTGGTGCCCCCACTTCCAGTTGCCCCCTAACCTGCTCTGTAAGGGAGTGTTACACACCTTACTGTGGCATGGAAAATAAATTGCACTATTATAACATGAATAAATTCTTATACTCAAAAATTGTCCTGTGGCTTTCTGCCATATATAACTCATATTTTTCCCCAAATGTTTTGAAATATACACTTTAAAAGTGGCATGAGTTGCAATAGTTAACAACAAAGTGCTTTTTAGCAATTCCTTGTATCTACAGAGAATTGATGGTTTTCTTGGTCTTAAGTCCAAGTGCCCATAAATGTACAAAACTGTAAGGTTTTCTTTTGACTACAACTTCCATGGAAAGGTTTTGCAATCAAATATTTGCTCAACCTTCAGCATCTGGCTTGGACTTCTATAAAAATCTATTTTTCATGCTTTGTCTCACAGCTCTTCATCTTCTGCCACAGTGTAAATGACATCATGCAATAGATGTGGTCTTAATTAAAGAACAAAAATTTATTTTTACACCCTTTAGCACCCTTTAAATTTATGGCAGTCTGAACTTCTTTTATTGGATCTTATGTCTAGCTGATGATACTAATCAGTGTAACTAACTGAAACAAATGCACGTTTTGTGATTTTTATAGTCTGGAACTTTGTAGTTTGCTTTAAATATTAGTATAGATTATTCAGATTGAAATCTCATGGTCCACTCAACCAATCTTGATAGGTGTTACTTTCCAATAAAACAAGAAAAATGCTAGGAAGCCACTAATAAGATGGCTTATTCTATAATTCATACCAATTTGGGGATACGCTTCTCTGAAAGCACGCATAGACTCTATTTTTTTAAAATTGTTTTTTAGACTCTATTTTTTAGTTATGTATTGCAGTTTGTAAGATTCTGGCTTCTTCTCCTTCGTAAGGTACATGCCCAATCTTTTTCTCTTTCACAATAGTTTTTGTCCAAAAGAGCCTGAATGAGAGGTATGTGTTGAACAAAGATGCAGCATCCACAGTAGTCATGTGTAGAAAGTGCCCCAGGAATTGAAGATGTCCACCATCAGTCAGATAAACCAACTGTAATCACATTGTGAGGCTAGAGGCAGATTTGTATTTGTTTGTAAGGATTGCCTGGCTTAAACACTGACATTCATTGTCTAATGGGTCTGAAGGAGAGCAGTCCCACATCAACCTGTCCTGAGGGCTGGGTCCTTCTTAAACCTGAGGGAAGAACCTATTTTAGGCCCCTCTCCTTGAATTGTTTTCACCTTGTCTCTTGATGTAGTATTTATTAAACAGGCAGTCTGCATAAGATCATGTTAGATCTTCTTCTTAAATCATAATGAAAACCACGGCTTCTTTCAATTAGCACCCTGTTCCTCCAATATTATCAGTGGAGAGAGAATAATTTCCTGAGAATTCTGCTCCCCAAAGTTCAGGTAATTTAGTGATCTTCTACCATTTATCACAATCAGTCATCCCAATTTGATGTTATAGGGTACTGGATTAAAGAATGTGACACTACTACTTAATTTTATTTTATTTTCTCTAAGTATTCACAAAAGCATTATTTAAAACATTAAGAGGAGTATAACTGGTGCTAAGGTCATTATGGTACCCAGTGGCCTCTGATGCTAGATGGTGGCTCCAGTTATTAGTGGTGAGACAAACCCCAAAACTTCTACCTCCATTTCTAAATTTACAGGAGATGATCTGGGAGGTTACCTTTTGCAACTGTAGCACTTATGTTGAGGAATTCAGTTTTTAATTTTACATCATTCAGATTGCAAAATCAAATAATTTTGATACTTCTGAGCTACTTTGGAAGTACCATACTTTTAGTTAGTTAGCACATTTCTACTGTAACTCATATTAAAAAGTAACTTACCCTGATTTCTCATTTTCAAAAGCACGAAACTTGTATTTAAATGTAAGGCTTAAGCATGGCTACGAAATGCTGCCTAATTTGCATTTTTTGTCAACTATTGATAGCTTGGATGCTATGTAAAAAGTATTAAATCTTATTGCATATGAAAATAAGACTACTTTACAGTATTTTATATCCTTATTAATATCAGTTTTGTGAGTGGGAGTCCATACACTGATTCCATATGTAATAACCTTATTTAAGCACAATGTTCAGGACCATGAGAGAAGATATTTTTAAGAACTGGATGTAAAATTTGGGGCAGAAATAAAAATGAAAATCATCTCTCAAAATTAGGGAATCAATAGTGCCCACTGCTGCATCATTACACTTCTGGCAACTATGATTTGTTTATGCTTATTCACTTCCCGCACAGCTGTATCATTGTGCCATGGGTTTTATTTTCTCACCAGAAGTTTGAGATTGGACGTTAATGACCTCATTTACAAACCTTAAAAATTTGACTAATTTGCCAAACAAAGTAAGGGAAAAGATGAGTCCTATTATTATTATTGTTATTAGTTTTGAGACAGGGTCTCACTATGTAGTTCAGACTGGCCTTGAACTCACTTTATTCCAGGCTGGTCTTGAATTTGAACTTGTGGTGATCCTCCTGCCTCAGCCTCTAAGTGCTGGGATTATAGGTGTGCACCACCACACTCCTGCAAACTCAACTATTTTTGACTTTTAAACAACAGAGATTTTGATAGGTGCTTTTCTAAACTCATGAAATCGACAACAAGGAAAAAAGGAACTTTCAGGGTTTTTTGGTTGGTTTTTGGGTTTTGTTTGTTTTGTTTTAAATTTAGGTGAGTTTTGCTATGGAAAATAAGAAGGAAAAAAAGGCTCCTTGTTTCTACAGGAGGGGAATCTGAAAAGTAGAATTTCCACATGGCTCCTTGGTTTGGAACTTTTTATGGATAAATAAGATTGCAGAAAATGTTCAATTCGTTAGTGGCCATCTATTATGGGTGGTTCTGTGGATTTAAAATGATCGATTGGTTGGGTGTGATGGTGCACACCTGTGATCCCAGCACATGGAAGGTTGAGGGAGCAGGGTAGCTGGGAGTTTGAGGCCAGCCTGAATTTCATGGTGAGACCCTGTCTCAAAAACAAACAAAAAACTAAAAATGACCAGTTGGAACTCATGCTCTCTAATTCAGTTTCTAACCCCAAAACTGGGAGTTTAGAGAAAAACTGCTTATTTGTATTTTAAATTCTTGAGAACTCACGAGTTTAGCAGGGAGTGGCTACAACTCTCTTTAGTAGGCAGGGGCTGTGTTCCATGCTGCCTGAGGAAGTTTGTTTCTGGTCCAAACTCCTAGTTCACTGCCATTTCTTATTTTAATTCTTGTCCGCGTGGGTGATCACCCAATTCTGTCTCAGGACCTTTCCCTAGCTACCTGTCTTCTTTATAAGCTAACTAAATAAACTATTTTTTTTACATTTTGCCCCTTTGAGGAAGTATCCCTAACTGCCATTACAGGAGAAGGGGCAAAGACTGATTCTGCTACTTCCTGCTGAAAGGGGTCGGCAGTCAGGAATTTTTTCCAGAGAGCTGATCTAAGGAGACTTCAGTAGAAGTCATAATGGGCTTCTCCATTATGGGCTCTCTTTAGTGGGTTGATCTAGTGCACCCTGATAAAAGGAGTTTGGCATAGTGTTGCACTGAATATATAAATGATATAACAGAGGATCTTCTGTTTCAGGAAAGGATGCCGAATATTAATGGAGCTCAGGATTTAAGAATACAGTCACCCCATTTCTTCTCTACATTTTGAGTTTTGATTCTCTCATGTCATTATAGATCACAAATGACTAAGATTATTAAGTTTATTATTCTAATGTTCATTTCCTAAAGTTGTGTTGTTGCTAAATCATATATATTTTTTCCATCTGATTCTCCAAATCATTTTCTACCTTCTTGTGATGATCCCAATAAAGTCTTTGGTAGAATGAAGGGGGATAAATTTTCAGTAGGATTTACTTGTCTTAGAAAGACATCCACTGTTTTGGGGGATACTGCAGTACTGGGCTAACAGTTAACCAAACTCACTCAAATATTATTTGTTGTTGTTAGAGATCAGGACCCAGAAAATTTAACTGAAGTAAATTCTCATGTGTCTGAAAATAAGAATAGAAGGTAAGGTTCATTATAATTTACTTTCTTATGAGTTCCATGTACACCTGCATAAATCACTTAATGTTTGAAGATTTTCTAGGGAGTCGAATTGTTCGATGGTACTTAAATATAAATGTACAGGTACAAAACAAACATGTTAAATGTGATCAATATATGGACAATGTACCAATACATGTTCTTGGTTAAAAAATAAAAATAAAATAAAAATTAAAAAAACCACAAAAATTATGGTACTGGGTGCTTAATAGCTGATATGGAAAAAGTTAACAAAATTCTATTGTTAGAATTTCTGACTCAGGCCTTCTCTTCCACTGTTTAGTGTAAAAGACACCATAGGCACTCAAAGCTCTTTACTTGGGCTGTGAAGATTTATTTTTACATACTGTTGCTTGGCAGGTTTTTAGTGGTACAGCACACTCTGAGAACCTGTTCCTTGGTTACTTCATGCTTTTAAAAATGCACAAATTCCTCAGCGTCATAAAACAGGACCTAATTTTGAAGCTCTTTACTTCAGAGTGTAATGGCTTTAAGACTGTCAGACCATGTTTGCCATCACAAGGAAGATTAGGATAGAAGTTCATTATGGTCACAGAGTGTTTACATTAGGAAGGAATTAATAGTGCATCTATGTTCAGCAATCTTCCCCCAACATAGGGAGAAACTGTAAAATAATAGGAGTTTCTTTTAAAGAAAACTTCCTGAGGTGGTGTCTCTGCCTTTCTATTAAGTGTGTGTGTGTGTGTGTGTGTGTGTGTTTGTATGTGTGTGTGTGTAATAAGACTGCTGATATTTTCTCCTGAGAGTTGAAAGCCTGGGCAAGAGCTGGCTCACCTTTATCCATAATGTCTACAAATGGCTCTTGAATCTAATCGTTTCTTTCTTTTTCTGTAATTCTCCAATCATCTTCTGTCTTCTTTTCATGATCCCAGCAAAGTCTTTGATAGAATAAGGGAGAGCAAATTTTCAGTAGGAAATACTTGTCCTGGAAACATCCACTATTTGGGGACTAGGGCTGGGCTTACACTTAACTAACCTCATTCAAATATTATTTGGAAGTGACTGAGGTTAAAAATATGAGTATATTATTAATTATAATTAAGGAACTTCCTATTTAATGAGATTTGAGAGGTGCTGTCATTTCAGTTGGACTTGTTCATGAAAGGATGCTCTATCAGAGGTATTAAAGAGAAAATAATACAGTCATGCTGAATGTTAGGGATTCAACATAGGAATTTTAGGGAACATAATTCAGTACATAACAGTGTTGTTATTTCCCTCCTCTGCTTGCAGATTATGCAAACTGGTAATTTTTTATTTTGCATTGCTGAGGACAATGCAAGCACTTATCAGTCCCAACAATAACTTTTGTCCTTTGATGCTACCTATATTATTAATTAGTTGGGTTTTATACTGTACATTATAGGGTTTGGATATTTTGAAACAACTCTCAAACAGGTCTATTGTTCCTGAAACAACCTATTCTAATGTCCATGTTAGAAAATCTTTTAATAATATTAATTATACCTTTCCACTACCTTAGAATCACTCAAAGGCGGTGCATGTTTGTGAAACATCTGCATTAATATCAGAAAATAATCTTTCTCTGTGTCAGAGATGATATGTGAACAGATGTTTCCCTCATTTTTAAGAACTGTCTAGAAATCAAAGAACAGCCTTTTCGAGAATGATGAGGCTTGATTGAAATCTAAACTCTCCTGTAGATGTTTATGTCTCTCCTCTGTCAAAGTGTACTAACGTGGATGAGGAAAAGGAGCTAAAAGTTTCACTATTATTGCATTAAGAATTTCTTATTTTCCATAGGAAGAAATGAACATGGCTGTACTCTGTTAAATACGGTGACATTTTTAGAGTAGCAGAAATCTGGGTCAGAATTCTCCTGCAATCTTCAAAGCATTGCCTTTCATTAAAAACAAAACAGGAACTGGAATATCTCAAAGCAGCCCCTGGATCATTTTCATTAAAATGATAAATTCTCAGATGTGTTGTACATGGGAAGCTTTCTAAAATGGCACTGCTGGTGTGAAAATATTACAGCCGCCAGTTTCCCGTGGTTTCTATCATTGATCCAAAGGTCTTGTATCCTAGCATTAGATGATGTGGCTTATACCTGTAGACTATTCTTACAGGTGAGACACTGGTTTCTGCAGAGAGAGTCAAATGGATTCCATGGGTAACTATGTAGAAACTAGGCTGACATAAAAAGCTTCACTGTATGTGAAATAGCTAATTGAGTAGAATTTTGTTTTGTTTTTTGTTTTTTGAGGCGGGATCTCCCTAGGTAGCTCTGGCTAGTGTCAAATTTGTGGTGATCCTCCTGCCTCAGCCTCTGGAATGCTGGGATTACAAGCATGCACCACCTTGCACAGTTTAGAATTTGAATAAGATTAAAAAAAAAAACTTTCTGTATTGCCCTAATTTTAAGTGCAAAATATGTGCATTTGCTCTCTCAGGCTAGATGGCCAAGTCAATGGACTCACCGGTGCTCTGCACAAGGACTCCACTAGTACCTCGGCCTGTCCTTACAAAGGCGGGAACAATCACAGGTATGTAGTCGGTTACAAAACAAACCACAGGACTGTCTTGCCCTTTTGGTTGTTTTGCTTGTTTTTGAATTCCACATCCAACCTGGCTCTTTCTTTGAAATGTGGAAATTTCTAATTTTATCTGTGCTTACATGTACTTACATGTACTATGTGCACAGATTTACATCAGTGTTGAGTTAGCAACTTGGTTTTTATTGAGGCATTTGGATAGGAAAATATAAAATACAATTTTTTCTTTAAAAATCTACAATTACAATAAGCACAATTATGACAGATGTTGACATTCTTTATCTAGATCTAAACATTTTCTTAAATCAGATGATGTCTTGATAACTCACATTTTTATTTGAAATTCATGGGGAAAGTTATGGGTTAGAAAAATGATTGAAATGCCGGGAAAACAGGCACAGATAGTCAAAATAATCTTCATGCTCTAAACAGATTTACTGAGTGGCCAATTTTCATAATAATACTGGGAAGTAGGTCAAAACAGTGGCCATTAAGAACAAAAACAGGAGGCATAGTGAAATTTTGCAAAAAAGTTAATAGCACTTAACATTTGTATTTCAACAATTATAGTTTAGAAAGACCATACAAATATTGCTTTTTGCATTGAACTGGATAGTATCTTTGCTGTTTTATCATCCTTACAAATAAACTTTTAACATAAAGTAAAATGGTTTGTATTGCAGCTCCAGTACTAGAAGCAGACATGTAAGACCAAAGGACACTGTTGTGTACACAAGAACGTACGTGGAGAATAGGTACTGGACATGTATTGCAAATATTTTGCTTCATTTATAGTTTTGAAATGATCTGTGTTTAACAAGAGACGTCATTATTTTAGGATATGTTTCTTTCAAAGACAAGACCATTTAAGAGTATATTGGGCTCTGGGCATCGTATCACTTTATAATGTTGCCAATATTAAGTAGTTGATAAATAATCATAGTCATTGGATAGATTAAACGATATTTTAATATAATGCATGTATTCATTATGGTATCGTCATTAGAAAGTTCTCACAAAACATATATGACTCAATGGTTATATAAGTTTTATAAGGTTACACAAATATTTCTATACTAATTTGGAGTCCCACTTTAATAAAATGGCTCACCTATTGTTGTGGTTTAATCTACTGTTGACGATAATTCCAATCTGAAATAAGGGTATAAATTTAAGTGGACGCACCCTAGCCCAAATTGCAGGGAATTGCTGTCCCACAAAATCTGCTGGTTGGAGTAATGAATGTTGAAGAAAATATCCACCAAGGTCAAGGATTCAGAACCCACCTGATTTTCAAGGAAATTGACCTGAGTTTGGGGTGATATAATGGCAAGGCAGATAAATGCAGATATGCCAGACATGTGTAATCCCATTTCAAAAACTAGAATACCAAGAGCCTTCTGAGTATAGGGGATTCTGAGGGGCCCCAGGAAACTCAATACATGCCAGTAGGGGAGCAATATTCCAAAAGGTTCTTCAAAGCCATGCAAAATTCACCCCTTAAGATGCAACTTCCAAATTAATTTTTCTCTGAATCTAGTTCTTAGTCTATGGTATGTTCAATACAGTGATTTCTTCTGTCTTTTAATTAAATTAAAAAATAGAATATTTCAAGCCGAGTGTGGTGGCACAGGTCTGTAATCCCAGCACTCAGGAGACTGAGGCAGGAGGATCGCCATGAATTTGAGGCCAGCCTGGACTACATAGTGAGCTCAAGGAGAGCCTGAAGTATATAGTGAGACTCCCCTCTCAATAAGAAGAACATTTCAGAGTTCAGAGAGAAATTTAAAATAGCAAGTAATTACTAAACCTAAAAGAAATCAGTTAAGTAAATAAGTAGTATCCAAATAGTATTACAGCAAAAGCAAGACACCAAACATTGGCAAATAGAGTAAAAATAACATAGGCCTTTATTCTATTGTTTTAGTTACTTTTCTCTCATTGTTGGGACAGAATACTTGACACCCAAAGTTAGGGGAAGAAAGGTTTATTAGCTTACAGTCTGCAGAGGTTTCAGTCTATAGTCCGCTGGGTCTAAGGCAGGGCGGCATGGCAGAGGCAGGGCGGGCCCCGCGGCCAACCACCCAGCTGACTGGCAGCAAAGCAAAGTGAGGAAATGCAAGGAATGTATGCAAATAATCAATGCAAACAAGCAGCTAGTTAACTTCTTCCTGTATCTTTTATCTAGGCTACCTGCCCCCAGGGCGGCCCGCACTCCCACCCCCAATCTCAGTCTCACATCCTTGATCCCAGCAGAACGATGCCAAACCAATCAGTGGATCAATTTAGTAACCACACACTCTAGATCCAGCTATCTCTTACCACATGAGGCTTTGGGGGGACATCTAGACACAAACCATAACATCTATATTTGCATAATAATTTCTCACACAATGTTACCGTTATGGGATATTACACCAGTACATTTTGCTTTCTAAAGAAATGTCTCGGGTTGGGGATTTAACCCAGTGTTAGAGGGATTGCCTAGCAAGCACAAGGCCCTGAGTTCAATCCCTGGCGCCCCTCACCCCAAAAAGAAATGTCTCATGGGAACTAATGTAAACAATTATGATATCAATGTTTTTAAGAAACAGTGATTTTCTTGAATTAGGCATATGTTATTAAATGCCATGTTCTAGATTTTTTTTGGCTTATTGAATGGATAAATTGTATAGAAACCAAAGTGTACTTGAAATATTGAACTATGCTGACTATAGTTTATTTTTTAAAACAATAGTATATATTTCTGTATCTGCATCTGTGCATCATATATACATATAGGCCATTAATTCTCGAAGTGTGGTCTCCAGCCTGGAAAGGTCAGCATCCCCTGGGAACCTGTTAGAAATGAAAGTTTGTTGGCACCACCCTAGACCTGTTGAATCAAACACTTTGCTGGGGTGGTGGGGGGAGTCCAGCAATCTGTGTTTTAACAAACCCATCCTATGTTTCTGATGCACATTCAAGTTTGAGAACCATCACTATAAAAAGTAATGTTGTTGTATGTCAGACTAATAGTTTATAGAGCCGAAAATTCTGGAAGGGTTGCTTACTCCTGTACCTTAATCTAATATGGATGGTGATGTACCTCAAGTACCTTCAACTTCCCCAAGATCTACTGACAGAACATGTGGTGTAATGTGAAGTCCCTTGGATCAGATTCAGACTTGAGTCATTGTTTGTCACTTACCAAGCATGCAGCTTGGGCAAAGTTACTAAGTTTCAGATTCTCTCTCAATGGAATAGGAGTAATGATATCCACACCAGGCATAAATATGTACAAACTCTACTTGGCAATGTGACTTAATATGTTCCATGCAGTTTGTTTTAGTTCTGACAGCAGTCTGCCTGTGGGTGATTTGAAGGAAGAGATAGATTTCCCACTAAAAAAATCCCAAGTGAGGAATGTAGAATTATCACTCACTGCCCGGAATGGTAGGAGCATATTGCTTCCAATCCTACTGTAAGGAACCACTTGGTTATTGAATTACAAATTTTGATTATCTCCAGGAAATTGTGATGTCTCTAAACTGGAACTATCTACCAAATGGAAAATAGAGGACTTAAAAACTATACCTGTTTTGCTTTCACTCTACACTACTCTTTATTCAACGTTTTTAAGGGAAAATAAAAATTTCTAGAGCTTTCTCCAAAAGTTCAAGAGTCTGTGTTTCTCCTTGGGAATGGTATGTGTGTATGTGCTTGCTGTGCTTGGCTTTGTATATTTCTTCTATCTATTTTAGAATGCATATCACTTTAGTAAACAATTGAAGAGCAAGTACAAATCTCTTTAAAACCGTGACTTCTCTATCTGCTCACACTTATTCCTGTACTCCTCACCCTACTGTCCATTTACTTTGGCAATATATAAACTCGGAGGTGTCTTGTGCATCAACACTTCTTCAGATTAAAAAGCAAGAGGTGTCAGCACATCATCTTGACTTGCAACATTACAAGGAATAATAAAGTAAGGCTGCATGAGTGGTTGTGAATGTGTTTTCTTACCTGTATGTGGGTACTTACATCAATATTAGGGAAGATAGCCTGGTTCTTACATGTCCATATATGTTTGTTTCTAGTAAAAAACCAAAAGACGGATATCAGGAGAATATCTCTGGAAAATATATACATACTGTTTATTCAACTTCAGATAGGTGAGTGTGTCTATATCTTCTAACATGAAAGTATGTACACATATATATGTATATGCATCCAAGCACGCACACACTTATATGTACAGTATACATTTCTCACCCTGTGTTCTGGAGGTGGCTTTCCTAATGCTAATTGTTATATATGTGCATGAAGAGAATGGGGTACAACTCTACTTCCAGGAATTTGCTTCTCGACTTCTTGACTGTTGCTGCTCTCTGATTTTGATGCACATTATGCCAAAAGCCCTTTTCATGCAGGCCAGCCTTCTGTTGCTGGTGATTCTCAGAAGTCTCCCAGAGCATCATATTATTAGTATCTAAGCTTCATTGCTTCATAGAATGCCCTCAGTTTTCCCTCCTCGTGGTTTTCCAAAGCCAGCTGCATGTGTGCTCCTGTGACCCACTGTGGACCCAGTTCCTTTCTGGAGAGCAGGATTATGATGAGTATTGAGTTAGTGCTGGAGAATTGGCCCTACTCCAGGCTTTGGGGGCCAGAGATCTTCAGTTTTCAGTGCTCATTGGGCTCCTGGGTGACACTCAGGAGAGTGTGACCTGCAGATTTCCAGTGGAGTAAATGAAAGTAGTTAGTATTTTAACCCACCACTGGAAAAAAGCTGTTATACAAATGTCTGATATTTCACTGTTGGTGCTTTTCTAGTAGGGCCTGCAAATATGACTCACTGAGAGTAAAGACATATTTTATTTTTTATGTGCAGCCTCAGTTTCTAATGCAGTGTTTGGCATCTTACAGGTATTCTATAATTTTTTTTTCTGAAAACACAGCCCCACATCCCATTTGTTAATTGGATCAGGTGTCAAAATTATATCCTGTTTCTCTGGTGCTATGAATGTAAAATATTAAAACTATCATTGGAAACAGTATAGAGGTTCCTCTAAAACTAAAAATAGAACTGCCATATGATACAGCCATTGCATTATTGGATTTATAGCCAAAGGAAAGGAAATTTATATGCCAAAGAGACTGTACCTTTATGTTCATTGTAGCATTATTCATAATAGCCAAGATATGGAATCAATCTAGATGTCAATTAATTCCAGAGTGTCAATTCAAAAGAAAAATTATAGACACTTTCTAATGCTTTTATAAGCATTTTCGTTATCAAATCCCTGCTGAGGGTCCTGCCTTTTAGGTCACACCTCTCTGAGGAGGAAAGTAATCTATACAAATATTAGAACTACAGACATATAGTTAGTTGTTTAATCTTCAAGTAACCAAGAAAACTAGAGCTAAGCTTTCCGTAATTCTTTGAAAAGATCTTTGGCTCATCAAATGATGTTAATAAGACCAATGCCAACATCAGAACTTTCCCCAGGCTCATATTTTTATTCCTAACATAAGGAAGGAAAACATTCTCCTATATTACTGTCAATATAAGGCATTTCATTCCCACTCAGAGGCCGTTTGTGAAATCTTTTTTAGTCATCAGTGCAAAAGTCAATTTTCCATAAGACTTTTGTTATTGATTAGTGTGTGAAATTGGATGAGTGTTCAGAGTTCTTATCTAATCACTTCAGTCCCATTAAAAGTGGCTTGCCACTTCATCAGATAAATGCCAAAGTCCCTTGTAGGTTTTCCTCAGGGCTTCGGACCCTGCTCCACTAAACATCGGTTACTGCAAATGCCCTCACGGAGGAGCAACTTTGTCTGTGCTATTCATTCTGCTGGGAGTTCCTGCCTCAGGCTCCCATGTCCACCTTACCCAGCCACCTTGAGAGTTCCTTCATCTTCAAGATTTAATCCATGTGCATTTCTTCTGACAAGCCTTCCTGACTCCCCCTGGGTGTGGCTGCTGTGTCACTAGGCTCTCCTAATACTTTCCACATGTCCATGTCACACTGTCGTCATTGAATGACATGCTGGGCTTCCCCAGGGGAATGAGCTTCTCCCCAGAGGCCACCATCTCACCACTCTGTATTCCCAGCTCCTAGCTCAGTGCTTGTGACTGCAAACAGTAGAGCAACCCACTCTAGGGGATGTCAGGGAAGATTCATCAGAAAAAGTGCACATGGAACAGATAATAACACCTATTTTCTACTCTTAAAGTGCTTATAGGCATGGGCAGAAAGCTGCAGTGTATGTGTACATAGACGTGTATATCTAGAGAGATTTCATAGGAAATATTTACCAGATATCTCTGTAAGCAAGTAGTTATAGAATGGAAGGAAAGAGAAAAATATTCACTCGTATACACAGAGTTGAGGAAGAAGTTAGTAGAATAAAACCAGATGAAGTTTATGTACTCTAATCTCTTTCCTTTCTCACTTTCTCTTCCTTCCATCTTTTCCTCCTCTCTGCTTCTATTCCTGTGCTCCAGGGCATAACTAGCTCTTTTCTTCCAGGGAGCCCAGTAGATCTCAGGAGTCCTGAGTGTACAGACCCATCATTTGGGAGTTTATAAGCTCATGCGCGAATGGATTTCTATTTTTGACCTATTGGATGTTTTGAGAATTAAAAATTTATGTTCATCTGCAGCATAATTTTCTCATGTACTCTGTAAAATGATATGTGTAAATTAATAATTAAAAACCCTCATCTGACTTCCAGGGGTCCTTAAGACCAGGTTCAAACAGGACAGTGAACATTTTTGTCCTGCCAGACGCTTCACTGATTGTGGATGAATTGGTAATCTGAGACTTTCCATCATGTTCATTCTTTGATGTTATTTTGGGGTAACTAGATGATTGATTTAGTGACCAGAATAAGTAAATTCTGAGCTTTCTTTGATTTTAGTGAAATTTACTAAAGTTAACATACCACTTCTATATGACTCTACAGAGAATAGAGACATGCTTTTTACATGATGGCAATTTTATTTTAATTGCTTGTGTCTCTATAGGTCTGTCATTGAAAGAGATATGTGCACTTACTGCCGAAAACCTTTGGGTATGGAAACTAAAATGATTTTAGATGAATTACAAATCTGCTGTCATTCCACTTGCTTTAAGGTAAATATGTATTTATTTCACTTAATTAAGTGTAAAATGACACGATGACTGGAACAAAAATAGTCATTTATTGAAATACATGGAATGAAGTTAAAGGTTTTGGAAACTGTATAAGCCACATTAATAATGTGCTCCTTAAATATATTTCAGAGTTCTGTGGCCTAAACCTCAAAGGTTTGTATTACTAGCTTGGCTTTAGGCTCAGAGTTGATTACTGATGCATCTATTCCCTCTTACCCTAGAGATTTAACTCTGTGAAAAAAAAATACTCATTCTTTTCATAAAAATTTTATATTTTAATACATTATGATTATGTAAAATACATGATAAAATCAAAAAGGAAGATAAACTGTTGAGAAGAGAGCAGCTCATTCATCATGAAATTAGGCCTGACAGGTTTAACAGTGGTCCAAACAGTCTGCTTTTGAGTCATGATTAATTGTAATTAGTGGCTTAATAACTAATAGTAAGCTTCCATTAGCAGTTTGCTTTCCATTGGCTACTTCTTTTCATTCTCACAGCAATGTTGGTGGGTCCACACTACAGCTGGACAAACCCTGAGCTGCAGCTCCAGGACCCGAGTTTTTGTTCTGCCTCTGCCACTAGCTATGGTGTATGTCTTGGACAGTCACTCACATTACCTTGGCCTGTTTCCTTACCTCTAGAATGAGGTGATTAACTAGACCAGTCATTCTCAGGCCTGGCTGGAGATTTTAATAATCTGAGAAGATAGGGGTAAAAAACTTGGGACCAGCCCCAATTAAGCCAAGAATCTCAGAGATGATTTGAGGGCTTCAGTATTTTTATTTTTAAAGAAATTCATTAGTACATGTTTGCAGTGCATAATGATTACATTCCTCATGGGGACTGGTACCTGTACATAACACCTCTTAATTCATCTTTTTATCCCCTTTCCTCCCCTTTCTCCCCCTTTCTCCCTCCATTTCTTCATCCCTGTTTTGAAAGCTCCTTTTATAAATCTGAGATGCAGTCAGTTTAAGAAACATTTGCCCAAATCTATGTGTCCTTTCTAGTGCTGTCATTCTGTAACTGATGCAAATTACCTAATCCAGTCAAATAGATGTAACACTTCGTCAATTGGTTATTTCTCCTCCACTTACTTTCAGACAGTAACAGACAGCAATCAGAATTATGGTACATCATTTTGAGAAACAAAATGTTCACCTAATATAGGATTATAAAAATATGGTCTGAAGATTAAATAATTATTTGACTATAAGAACACAAAATTACTTCCTCATAGTTATGAAATATATTCAATTAAATAAAAGTATTAGCCCTTTATTTAAAATTACTATGCAGAAAACATTATAAAACAAGAAAACTCTTGATTGTTGCTTTTGGTGAATAAAAATAATTTTAATTTATTATATTTTCAATGTAACTTTCAATATAACTGTAGACTATAACTGAGACTTAAAATGTTTCCCACACTCATGGAGAAAGATAGATTGTTCTGTAGTCATGGTAATAGAGAACCACTCAAACTGGTTTAAACTTGTCAAGTTGATCAATGACAGTCTATTTAGAGTGAACCCACTTCTGAAAGTCAGTCAGTAACAACCTGGTGTTTGGAATTCAGCCAATCAGCAGTGGACAGATCTAAAAAAGAAACCAACCTTTTCTACAACTCAGAACAAACTTTCCCTTGAAACCTGTAAGATTAGCTCACTGAGGTTGTATCTGGACAGCACAGCTCTCCCCATGTAAGCCATCAATAAATGCAGGTTTGTGCTTTTGTTTGAGATATTCAGTGGTCATCCTATCCTCAGCATAACCAATTTTAAAAAATTTACATCTATTGCATTGTGAGTTAAATAGAAAGCTTCAGTCGTAGTTATTCCCTGAAATGCTGTGAGAGTTTTTGAAAAGTTTAGCATGTGAGTTATAGACAAGTGTACGTCCAGTTTTTCCGTGGGTTCTCTTATTTAGTGTCATCATTATTATTAACCCATGATGTCTCCTGAGGCTGCCTCCCAGTGTTGCTATGGAAGAGCGTTTTGAGTGAACTGAATATGATTTCCTGCCCCTGTTCTCCTAAGAGTCTAGACTTAGTCTACATTGTAAATTTTATATTATTTTTTGCTTCTTTAGTGTGAAATATGCAAACGGCCTTTGGAAAATCTGAAAGCAGGTGACAGTATTTGGATTTACAGACAAACAATACACTGTGAACCTTGCTACTCTAAAGTTATGGGTAAGTGCTATAGTCCATAAGGAACAATTACTTTTAACATCAATGAGATTTAGTATTATTGAAAATTATGTATGTCAATAAAGTAAAACTAGTTAATAAATCTATTTAGTTAAAAATTCAGCTGCAAATAGCTACATCGTGGTCATGTAAAGATGTAAAGCCATATAAAGATATAAAGCCAGCTAGCATTTATATTGCCTTCTGATATCAGACAGGACATGGACACAACTAAGAAAAGAGACTGTTTAATTTAGAAAATTTGCCATTTTCTCCAATAAAAATAGATCTCTGATAAAATGATTATTTACTTGAAACCCAGCTCTGCGAATGACCTTTTACACTTGCACTTGAATACGGTTTTTTAAAAAGTGTAATTTAGTTATTGCAGTAAGTGTCTTTTACGTTACTTTTAAACAAAAAATTAAGAATTAGATTTTTTTAATTCTTTATTAGTTTTTGTTAACAGTTTAAGACCAAATGTTACTATAATTTGGACTCATAATTAGGATAATGTGAGAAGAAAACGTTAAGGATATATATTTTTAATTAACATGTATCAATTGTACAGATTAATGGGTTTCACTGTGACATTTCCATATATCCACATGTCATGTATCGATCATATCCACTCTTTCTTCTGTCCTTTCTAGTTCTCTCCTCTCTCTCCCTAGTCTACCTCCCCAGTCCCTAATAGTCCCTCTTCTACTTACAGGTAATGTTTTTTTCTTTCCACTTATGAAAGAAAACATGTCATACTTTCTGTGTCTGGCTCATTTTGCTCAACATGGAGAACTTGAGTTTTTAACTACTGTTTTCTATAAAGTAAGAATGAAAGGTTTAAAGACTAACCTAAGAGATATGTACAGTGGCGAAAACCGAACAACATAAAGTGCTATGACACTTAATTGATTTTAAAAGCCAGTATCTATGTTTTATTCAATAGTACATAGATACAATAATGAAAAGGATACTGAGGAGAAAGTCCACAGTACTATGTGAAAGCTAATTTTTCCTGGTGTCTTGTTGTTGTGGTGAATGAAAGAGGAACATTTGGGATTCCTATGTGGGATCCAAAGTATGGAATTTAATGAGAAATGTATCAATCTAATGAGCTACTGGGATGCTTCATCTGGAAAATGCGCTGAAACATATTCAGAAACCCACATTCCATCAGGCTGCAGGACCAATTACAAGCATAAACCTAATTATATTCATACTTTGCCTTCTATTTTCTGCTTTCCCCAGACAGTTCTCAGATTTCGCTTTTCTTTCTAATTTAGCAGCCTCATCATGATCCAGTATTATACCATAGCTCTTAATGGGCATGGTGGGAGCTCTAAAGCTTTAGTCTCCCGTGATGCGGCGACGTGGTTTAGGGGGTGCGGTTACCAAAAGACTCAGAAGTCTTGGTGTATGTATCCTCCCTCACTATGCAATTTGCACTTTTTATAGTACACGTAAGCTGTCAGGCTATGACTCTCAGGTATGTCATAGATACACACGTCTGACATCTAGTGCGTCATGGATGACCAAAAGCCACACTGACGAATGCAGTCAGAGAAGCTAGATTGAAATGCTTAATCCACCGCTCTTTCCTGGGTGAAATGTTGTTTTTACAAATTTTGGTTGTGGGCTTATTTTTGTACTGATTTATTATCTTTTTTTTTTCTTTTTCCAGCAAAGTGGATTCAATAATGCTGGCACATGAAAATCAAGATGAAAAGCATTCATTAAAGAATTAAAAGTTGCAAGTTTTATTTTAAGGATATGTAATCTAGAAAAGCTTTTATATGGAAGATCAACATTTTTATAAAATAATAATAATTCTATATTGCATAAATAATATAATTACTTTCAGTAAGGTCATATAAATGAAAAGAGCCATTTGGCACCTGGCTAGATTAGTGATAAGAAACTCACACGGTGCTAGTTACTAGTGTCAACAGAATAATGCATTTGATGGCGGAGAACACTGTCAGCCACAGCCAGGCCCACCCCTGGCTGTACATCATTGTTCCCATTATAACAAAGTTGGTTATTTTTCTCACCTTTATTCTTCTATGAATTTGGGATCTCAGGCATTATTGACATCTTAACAAATATACTAAAGGAAGCAAGATATGCTTACTTTTTCTGCAAAAAAAAAAAAGTGCTGTTAGAAATTTTCCTACAAACTTCAACACAAAGATGTCAACATAAAAAGTTGTCTGTATCTTAGAAACTCACTTAAACTTCCCATATCTTCATGACATTACTTGTAACATGGGGGGTATTGGACAAAATTATTTCTACTTTTTACTTCCCTAATTCTCTTTTTCCTGAAGGCAGTTTGAGTTTGTTCATTAGAAACATATCAGTAAATCTGTTTGTTAAACTTATTGACTAAAGAGGACACATAAACAATTTGGTGTCATTCTTCAGTTCATCACAGCCGTAGTTTAGATATACTGTATTTTTTTTTAAAGAAACAGATTTATGGGGAATAGGTAAAATAATATGATATGTATGGTTTACATATTATAATTCATTAAGTTTTCTTTGCATGCATTTCAAAATCTGGGTATATAAATAATCTATAAGAAATAATGGTTATGGATTATAAAGATATGTTACATGTATGAATATTACCTAGCACTTTATATCAACAGAAGGTTTATACAAATAAAGTGAACTATCAGTTACACAGAATTTTTTATGGGGTGTCTAAAAATATCATCCACTAACATTGTTTCTGTCAACTGTAGTTATAATTTATTATATTCTATGCTGTGCTGGTTAGCTTGTTTTTTTAACTGCTTAAACTATAGTTTTTAGTTTTGAAAGGCTTTGTAGAAAGGAATTGAAAATTCGACAACTATGAGAAACTAGTATTATCATTAACACTGGGAAACTGAACTTACACAATATTTCAGAGACAGATAACTGTTTCTTGAAGAGAGTCCTATTGAGATGAGGATGGAATTCTAGAGAGATTTTAAGCAACTTAGAGAAACTGACATAAATAGGGATATCGAAAAATAGTCATGTATTTTGCAACTGGTAACAAATTCAAAGAATTATTCTCCTGTGTAACAATTCCATGCATCTGTGCTTCTTAGAGACTGGTCCGCAAAGTGTTAAACAGAAAGCACTCATCAAAATACAGCAATGTATAATCATCCTATGGAGAGGGAGCCAGAGAAAACAATTAATAATAATTTGATATTCATTAATTCATGCTTGAAGAGAAGAGTGGTAATTGAGCCATATGTTTTATTGTTCTTTTATTACATGCTATCAGAGTGGATCAAAAGAAATAATTTTCTTAGTGTTGAAATTCACTGCGAAAAAGGATGGATGAAATAGCATCCCTGCCTTTTCTATAAAGTATATTAACATTTCAATGCTTTTGTAGCAATTAAAAATCATCTGAATATCATTTTAAAAGTATAAAAATCTAAAGGGAACACATTTCTCACTTTTCTATTGCTGTTTTACGAATGCTTTCCTCTATAACAATGTATTAAATCAAACTAAATGCTGTTGTAAAAATGGAGTAAGTACAGAGTGGAGAGAGAAGGCTTCTGATTCATCGAATCCACTTTATTATGTCTGAATTTATTCTTCAATATAGGAATGACAGATTTCTAAAATGACTCAGAAGATCTCATTTTTTTGCAGTCAATTAATTACATTATGATTGTCATACTTTCCTTGGACATGGTTACCTAAGTCTAGGAATACCAGGTCCTGAATTCTGTTGCTAATTAAAATATATTTCTAGAGGACAAATAACTGTTCCATTAGGACACTATCTTTTAGGAAAGCAAAAGAAATACAATAATTTCAGAAATGGAATTTGTTAAAATAGCATGTACTTTTAAAGTAAGGCCAAGAAATAAGAATTTATTTGAGAAGTAATCTGTGTATCCTTAACTGCTTGTAATCACTGAGATACTTGGATGTACAGTAGTGATGAAATGGTCCAGCTATCACCGCCAATTCACTGTCTGACTTATTTGCTAGAGTGGTGGAAAATCATGAGTGTTTGGAACATTTCCCTGCTCAGCTCAATTCAGAGCTCTAGCAAAACAAGGCACAGGAACTAACAATGATACTGTAGTGGTTTTTTTGAACTGTGTAATTGTTGTTTTGGTACAATGTATAAATCTGCTTTTAGAGTTCCACCATTCTGTAAGATTCGACAGTTCCCAGAGGCACCTGTAAACATCCTCCATAACTTGAGCAGGTCATGTTCCTTCCTAGATCGACTCCCTACTGTTTGAAATATGGGGTTGGGATATTGACTTTCTAATGTACCTACCAGCTCAGCAGAGATCTAAATCTATTCTTGTTACTCACTTTATTTTTATGTGATGTCTCTTGTTAGATGCCTTCGGGTAATGGAATGTTTTATATGTACTTTGGAACTTCATTTGAATTTATCACAGTATAAAAGTTGGGCACCCTTCTGACCCTTATTTACTGGATCTTTGTCTTGCTATTTGAGCAGGATGGCTCCTGAGAGATGTTTACTAAACTATTCAAATACCTGAGGAAAGTGAATGCTCTCTTTGCCTTATAAATACCATCTGAGAAGGATCTCTTCAGTGTCTCTGCATTCTTGCTTTTTTTGTTTTTGAGACAGGGTCTTGTTATGTATCCCAGGCTGGCCTTGAACTCACTATGTAGGCCAAGCTTGCCTCAGTCTCACAGAAATCCTCCTGCCTCAGCCTCCTGAATCCTGGGATTATAGGCATGTTCCGCCCCACTCAGCTCTTGTATTCTGTTTTGTACTTTCTTTTCATTACTAAATTTAAATACTCAGTTGTCCTTGTATCTGTATAAAAATTATGGTTTATAATTTACATCCATCTATGTTATTATTATACGGCTTACACTTTTTCTTTAAGAACCTGCTATGTTCCAGGTCCTAGTGTTCATGATCAACAAGGTTCTTGTCCTCATGAAACTTACCTTCTACAAGGGATAAGAGGAGAGAGAGAGAAAACGAATAAACATAACTGTGGAATTAAAAAGACCCATGCAGACAATAAACACAGTGACTATATGAGGGGGTATTTTTTAAAATAATGTAGTAAGATAAAAAGGAGATATTTTAACAAATAAGTTCCAAATAATGGGAAGGATCACCATGGAAAAAAGCCTTCCAAGAGAAGCTGTGTTAGATTTGGCAAAAATCAGACCATTTTCAGGGCTAACGCTAACCTGGCTTCTTTTAAACATCATGAGATGGAAATTCAAACACCAAGGCACAGAGACCAATCAAAAAAGTTTTAAACTTCCTCTATTACCTGTGAAAAACAACATTCAGACATTGCTCAGAATGCTTTCAACTCTCTGCCCAGGGCAAATTACACCAAGGGGCTGCTTGGTGCTGGACCCAGGATGAAGTTGCTCGTCTGGGCAGAGCCCCAGGTGAGCTCGGGCGACTATGAGGTGGGGTGGGTGAGTGCGGACTGGCCCACTCCTGGAGTGGGAACATGGTACCGGGTTTCCTCACCTCATTTGGGGCACTAAGGGTCACACTCCTTTTGACTTTGCAAACCATAAATAGTAAGGCAGCATCATTTCTGATCTAGGAGAGATTTCTCACAGGAATTTTACATACTTTTCATGTTTTTTTGATATTAATATGAACAATGTATTTAATGGAAAGAAACATTTCCATTTAGATCTGGTATGCCTTTCTTAATGGTTACAATTTGTTAATATTTTCTCCTTTCCAAAGAGAAGAGGAAAAATCCTGAGTTTCAGGGATTCTTCGGGTCCCTGGGGGCAAAGAGGATGGAAGTCTCCACATGAAAGTATCTAGGCCCTACATCCAGTGCAATTTTGGTGTGATTCAGCAATAGGAAGACTGCCAGGAGGCTGGAATTAGTGAGTATGAAGAGATAATGAGGAAGAAATAGGCAAGAAACGCGTCATTATAACTGATTATTAACATATACATTAATAAGTGAAGGTTGCATTAAATAAAACTTACAGGAAGCCATTAATTTGGCCTGGGTTTCCATACTGTGCTCTGAATACAAAAATGAAAATGGAATTACTCTTGCTAAAGTTCTGTATCACAAAGCTGAAACTAAGTTGTTTATCTGACCTTCTGAGAAATAAGAGGAGAGATGATAGCCAGATCCTCCAATAAGCCAGTTTTAGCCAACACGATAGGGAGGTCTTTTCTGCTTTAACCTTTACAAAGAAAGTAACTTTTAAACAATTCATTTCTTGTTCTCTGTTTCTGCCTTCTTGGCCCTTTTCTGTCCATAAAGCCAACTCACTCTGTTCAGCTCAGGGAAATGCTCATTCTGTTTGATATTGTTATACTTACAGCATTTTTAAATAATTTTGTCCAATTGTAGAATTACAAATAAACCCAATTAAGATCTTTCAACTAAATATGTTGTGGTTTTGTCTTTTCATAATTGAGATTTAGTAAAATTTATTTAGACCTTCTAGATATCTGTCATTAAAATACTAAATATGACTGATTTTATGCACAGGTTTAGTTAATATTGAGACAAATACAGCCAACTGACTTTTACTTTACCCATTTCACAAAGATCCCAAATGGGACATAGACCTAAATGTAAAGGTGCAAAACTATAAAATTTCTGGACAAGTAAGAAAAAATCAACATGGCCTTTAAGCTTGGTGAAGTTTTAAAATATAATACCAAAAGCCATGATCTGTAGAAGAAAAACAGATTCACTGAAATTTATTAAAATTAAAAACTTCTCTTATGTGAGAGACACTGTTAAAAGCATCAAAAAAAAGCAACAGAATGGGAAAAATATTTTCAAAACACTTGTCTGAAAAGGAACTTGTCACCAATATATACAAATTATTCTTAAAACTCAACAATAATTTTTTTAAATTTTATTTTATTTTCATGGTACATTTTAGATGTACATAGTGATAACATTCATCATAGGGGGTTTGTACCTGTACATGATATATCTTGTTGCTTCTTTTTCCCATTCCCCTCCCCTCACCCCCTCCTCCCTCCCTATCTACAAAAGCTTTGTTTCCATTTTTTCCTTCCATTTCTTATTTCTCTTGTCCCTCTGTTCTGTTCCCCCTCCCCTGTTCCCTTTCCCATTTGGACATTTTCTTGCCTTTCCCAATATAATACATTTTAGTCTTTATTTACACTTTCAGTTTCTCACACCAGAGAAACTATGCGGCATATAAACATCTATGTCCGATTTATTTCACTTAAGAGTATGGTCTCAAGATGCATCCGTTTACCTACATGTTTATTGCAGCACAGTTTGTAATAGCGAAATCTTGGAAACAACCCAAATGCCATCAACAGCAGAATGGATAAAGAAAATGTGGTTTTTTGAAGAAATGTTCAACATCACTAGTCATTCGAGAAATGCAAATCAAAACAACGTTAAGATTCCACCTCACTCCAGAAAGAACCGCATATATGGAAAAATCATCCAATAACAAATGCTGGCGGGGCTGTGGGGAAAAAGGAACACTTCTCCACTGTGGTGGGATTGTAGACTGGTCCAGCCACTGTGGAAATCAATATGGAGATTCCTCAAAAAACTACAACTGGAGGTTCCATTTGACCCAGCTATTCCCCTACTGGGGATCTTCCCAGAAGAATTAGAATCGTCATACCACAAGGACGTATGCACCACCATGTTCATAGCAACACAATTTGTAATAGCTAAGTCTTGGAAACAACCTAAAT
>PVJO010019315.1:0-34607 GCA_004026905.1 Hystrix cristata | reverse complement strand
AAAAAAGTTAAGCATACACAAGGCCCTGAGTTCGAGCCCCAGCACCACCAAAAAAAAAAAAAAAGTTAAGCATAAAGTGACCATCTGACCTAGAAAATTTACTTCTGAATAGCTACTTGGTCCACACAAAAATGTGTACCCAAATGTCCACATCAGCCAAAAAAAAGTCAGCATTATTCATAATACCAAGAAGTAGAATCAAATGTCCTTCACCTGATGTATTGATAAACAGAATATTGTTGTCATGCAATGGAATGTTACTATAACGTAAGTAGGAATAAAATACCAATACCTGCTGGGCGGGGTAGAGCCCACCAGTAATCCCAGCACTTAGGAGGCTGAGGCAGGAGAATCACCATGAGCTCAAGGCAAACCTGGGCTTCACAGTGAGTTCAAGGCCAGCCTAAATTGCATAGCAAGACCCTGTCTCAGTTAAATAAATAAATAGATAAATAAATAAATAAAAATGCTGATACATGGGAGAACAAGGGTGAATCTTGAATCTTGAAAACATTACACTGAGAGAAGCCATGTACAAAAGGCCAATATATCATATGACTCCATTTATATGAAACACTTATAATGGTAACATCCATAAAGATGGACCAGTGGTTACCAGGGAATGGGGGTAGAAAAGAATGAGTAGTAACTCCTAATAGATAGTGAAAATATTCCAGAATCAGACAAGGGTGATGGTTGTACAATGTTGTCAGTGCACTAAAAACTATTGAATTGTGGACTCCCAAATGATACTTGTGCGAATCACAGCTCAATAAACCTATCATTAAGATACTCGTAAAGATAAATCCCAAATATTCTAAATCATCCTAATTTTTCTTAAAAATCATGACAACCACCTTGTCATTTCCTAAGCTGCAGTCCATCTTGGCCACCAAAGAGAAGAGGAATCACAAGGCAGGAGCATTCTAGGAAAAACCAATTGTTGTTCCAGGGTCTTAAACAAGAAGCCCATCCAGCCAAGTGAAAATTGGCCTGTCAAATATTTGCCTAATTTTTTTCCATTATTAAACTTAACTCATGGCTATAATCGACTTCCCTACACCGTGGAGCAACATGGACATTCCAGCACTTATGTTGTCATTAGAAATGCACCCCCAAGACTGACCCTGACAGATTGCCCACAGCTGACCCTAAGAGCTGACAAGAGCCTGCTAATGCTCAGGTTGGTGTCTCACGTTCTTGTCCTTGTCACTCCTCAGTGTCGAAGAAATCCTCGATCTCCTGTCCGGGTTGAGCCGCTCTGACGGACACTCCAGTCTGAATGATGGATCCCCTTGCAACAATGCCAGCCCTTAACCTATAATTCCAAGCTCTGGTGGAGCATTGCAATCACCCAAGAAGCTTTTCACAGAACCATCGATCGGTCTCATCTCAGAACAACCGAATCGGAATCTCTGGAGATGAATCCTGGGCATGATTATTTTTAAAAACAAAGTTTCCAAGGTTATTCATGTCATTATGCCGCCAGGTTTGAGGAGCACTAATTAGACCAAAAGCAAAACGAACACAAAGTATATCGGGGCAGTAGTTAGGAAGAATGGTACACACTGCTGTCATCTTGTTGCCGTTGTTCCCATCAGCCGTACTCACAGGTGTGTTCTGCAAGAATGCAAACCAGTGTGCCAGCGAGGCTACTCGCCGGGTCTCTTCGGCCTTTACCATGTCCAGGAATTACAGTGACCACAAAGAGACGGGCTGCCAGGCTTGGGAACATGGCCTCTGTGCTCTCTCCTGTTGTCACTTCTGTGTTCCACCTTCTGCAAAGAGGCCACAGTTCACAAGGTGCCACCACGTCTTAAGTGGAAGCCCCAGCAAGTGCAAGTATTAAATATCATTTTAGCTTAGCCGAAATGAGTTCTTTAGAGTTGCCTAAATAGCTTCCATCCCAACCCTGAGGGACTCCAAGGCGCACTGTGGATGTATTCAGGCCACGCTTGGGCACACCCTCCCCGCGAACTTCACATGTGCTGGGACTGAGTGACCGGTCGTTAATTTATTCTGATAACTTTGTTCCCTCTCACTCAAGAGCAGCCTGGGCCCTGCAGAAGAGCCTCTGCACAGAACCATCCAAATAACTCTTGCCCCTAATTCTGGTTTTGACCGAAATGTGTTGATTTGTTTGACCCAAGTAACCATTTTACTATGTATGAGCATATCAAAACATTACACAGGTACAGTGGTGCCTCAGTTCACAAATTTCATTTGTTCCATGATTCTGATGAAGATCGTATCTGTAGCCTGATGCAGAGTTTGTAAACGGAAGCAAAATTTTGCTGAACTCTCATTTGCAAACCGAATTGTTCAAGAACAGAAGCGTTCGTGAACTGAGACAGTACTGTACTTCACACGTTAAATAATATATAATAAAAATATGTTCTGGAGAGATTGTTTGAGTTCGTGATATTTCCTCAGCATACCAGCACTTTTTTCATTTCTTTCAAAACAGCCCTTGTATTACAAGTCAAACTTGTTTAATTGCTTCAAGGTAAAATTTTATTGCCTAGATTTGTCCTGTTGATTTCTGAAAGTACAGAGCACAATGTTTCAAGAGGAAGCAGATTCTGTGAAGATAGTACCTGGCATAAAATAGTCAACAAATACTTATCAGTGACTTAAATTTACTGATATGCTTTGTATTTGGCTATGCTACTTACTTGGGATCAAGATTATCAATAGTATAGTGCAAAATTTATTATTAACAAATTCTGTGATGGCATAAAGACTTGATGGGAGATCAGGAACCATGTACGATCTTTTCATTATGAAAATGGACACACAGTGCTAATCTGAGCTAGTTCATATTATCAGCCTGTTAAGTACAGCTAAGCTTAAAATACAGCTCAATTTATACATGAAAACTAACAGTATAAATGAAAAAAAAAACACTCTGGGAAATAAAATCTAGCACCTAGGCTCCAAGTCTAAACAAGGTTTTGCTAAACATGTCCCGTTGTTTGGTGGTTTTGAAAGAGTGAGGTGAATTATTGTCCGTGAACCCCAGCGGCCCGTGTGCCCTGCAAGGACGGGAGTCCTGACTGGCCTTCACCAAGTGCTCAGCAGGGGCCACCGTGGGATACACGGATCATCCCATTCGGCTCATCTCTCAGCCCTCACCGTGGGGTGACATTAGGGCGCCCGTCTCACGCCCTTCTGTGATGCCCACAGAGCTTGAGTGACAGCCTCAGATCGAGCAGCCACCGCAGGGTGGGGCTGGAACTCGGCATCAGTCTGTGCCAGTACAACCCAGCCACGTTGTTCCCTTCAAGGTCAACGGACGGCAAAGTCGGGTCTTTCCAGAAGACCAGAAGCTCCTGAAGGCCAGGAACATTTGCTTCTCCCCATCCACCAGAACGGGCCTCCATATCTGCAGTGCTCAACCAGGACTTCTGAAATTCGTGACTGGCGACAGTCATTCGTGATGAAGCCTACCACATCCGCCACAGAGAGCAGCCTCTGGAGTAGTGGTGGGTTGGGGCATCGCAGGCTCTCGGGGTGTCAGCTCACACACACCCCGCCCAAGACGGAGACGATGGGGGACTGGCTGGGGCTGTTCTCGGAGCACGAATCACTGAATCACTTCAGGCATGTGGTTTGTGACAGGAGTACTGTAGGACTCTCCCATCACTGCAGCTAAGCTGCCTGGAGGGGGCCCTGGGTCGGCTGCCTCCCCGTGCTCACAGCGTTTAATATTTTCCCAGCGGCTTTCCCTGCAGGCCAGACTCTTCACACAAGAATGCGAAAATTGCTTTAGTTTGCTTGTCACCAAATTTACAGTTTCAATCTACCAACCATAGTTATGAATATTATATGTATCATAAATTCCTCACATTACAATTAATTTTATGTTTACAAAACATGTCAAATAGTATGCACATGTGTATGTGTGTAAAACAGGTCTTTATATTCTAACAAGACAAGACATGGCAAAACTAACCCTCGCACGGTGGATGACATCATTATATCATCTCACTACCCCAGTTTAAGCGCTTCTTTGCCAAGCCGATTTGACAGTCGCGGGACATCTTTCCTACGTGTCTTTTGCCTCGTCCCTTCATTCGTCCCTCAGAGGCAGCGAGTCACCACGCCGTCCATGCAGAACCCATCGCTCTTGTTCACAGACGGCGCCTTTGATGGCTGGGAGAAACCTGCGGCGGGGCGGGCGGCCTGCGGCTGCTGCTGTCCACCGCACCAAGCAGTGCTCCCGCCAAGCACACCCGGGTGCAAGATCCTTGATGGACTGAGGCCGCAACTGAGGAAGCTGCTCTTGGCTCATCCAGAGTCGACAGTCAGACCTGCTGCTGGAAGGGACACTTTGTCCTGACACTTCTGCTGTCTTTGCACTTAATGAGGGCCCTCCACTTGGACGCAAGACCTCGGGCAACGTTACAGATGAACTGGCTTCCATTAACAGGTTCACCCCATTGCTCTCCTGCTTGACTTTGAGTTGTCTTATGCATCTTACGGCCGTTGCATTAATGAGTGAAGGTGGCTGCCCCTTCACTAGTTTAGTGGGGACCACTTTTAAAAAAGATGTTGCGGGGACAAGAAAATCAAAATTAAGTCCCTTCTCGCTTGATAGCTGTGGATTTACGTCATGGTGGTCATTCCTTCTCTTCATCTGCTCCATGCACAGTACATATAATAGTGTGTGTGTGTGTGTGTGTGTGTGTGTGTGTGTGTGTGTGTACTGAGGGACGCAGAACTTGCTCTAACTGAATTTTATTTCCACACTGAAGCCGTAAATGTTGGAACTTCCCCACAGCCCCTATTAAAACTGACTCAGCCCTCATGGTTTCTGCTTAAGCCCATGACAGAGAGCAACGGATGACAAATCAATAGGAACAGCAAGTTAACTGTTTCTACACTTTGAATTAAATTGATATGTAGTGACATGTGGACAAAACCACAAGTTATACCAGTATTGAAAACACAGAGGGCAAAGGGAGGTCAAGATCCCTCTGGCTTCCACTAAAATGAGGGGCAACTGAAATGGCATCATTCAGGTGGGACTCGCCTCTCAGAAGACTAGTGCTTTGGACTGAAAGTGGAAAAAAGTACCTAACATAGTGAGAATTTCTTGTTTATTTGCTTCTCCATATGGTCCCCTAAATGAGTTTCTCTTTCCTAACAACACCCCATTTATTTAAATTAGAATTACTTAGTTCTACATTGGCTATGGCCCATTCTGGTGGTTACATAAGCCAAGTTACACCAATTAGACATTGCTTTTTGAACAGAGGAGTAAATAATTGCAAAAGCTTATGTTCCACTTCACGTGAAAGATGGCTTTTCTCCCGGCTCTCTGTACCACAGGTCCTGTGGGTGGTGACCCCACTCCCCATCTTTCTGGCTACCGCAGGCTGCTGATCCTACGCAATATGAGATGCCTCTGGATTCCAGGAAAGGTCCCCACCCCACTCTGATCTATTTCCAAGGAATCATCTTTTGCTTAGGATGACCTAGTCAAATTTATTTTTGCTAGCAAAGAAAGAATTCTAGTCCATGAGCCCATTTAAAAAAAATCTTTTTACTAATAATATATCTATTGAGTGTCAATTAAGTGCTCAGAGTTTATCTGAAAATTCTGAAAGGTCTTTGGAATTCCCAGCATCAAAATATCAAGAAATCCCAGAAAGTATATGATTAGACTAGCCAGCTTTAGGTAAATAAAATGTGGCAGGAAGAAACTGTGCGCCTCCATATACATTTGCCCTTCGAAGAAAAATGAGAATTAGTTTTGTATAGTGCACACACATGCTCACACACACATGTGCACATGTACACAGACTTTAACATGCGCACAGATGCTCTGAACAGAGCATTGGGTCTGAGCAGACTATCTGGGTTGGCAAAGATAACTGCCTGGCGATAGGCGCCTCTCTGTGTTCGTCAGATGCACATTCTCAGTGTGCTTCCTGGAAACCAGCTGCTCACCCCACGGTGCAGCCCCAGTATCTCGTTTCCTAGATTCTCTACAGGGCCTGCGGCTTAAGCGCACCCAGTTAGTAGCATTAGAGGTGACGCGCGCCGCTCATGCTTCTGGATACAGCAACGTCCTCTCTGCTTACTCCTCCCTCCCTTGACATCTCTCCATGGGTCGTCGCACCCAACTGGAAGCCGTGTGGTGAGGCTGTCAAAGCCACACACAGAACTAATCCCAGCCTAGGAGACAGTCACATCATGGTTCAGAGCAATCATTCCGAAGTTTCCGGCAGTGAGAAATAAACTCCTACTGTGCTCGAGCCACTTTGTATTGTCAGGTTGGTTTGTCACAGCAGCCAGTTTTACCTGAAGTAAGCAGCATGTTCAAATACACACACGCAATGGAAAATTCTATACTTTACGTGACTGCTTTGCTATGGACAGCGTACATAAATATATTCATCTACTCACTCAACAAATATTTATTGAAATCCCATCACGTTCCAGGAATTCTGCCAAGACCCATAGGTAAAATTCAAGCCAAGTAAGTCTAGTTTCCAATATCCTAGAATATATGACTTCAAATATATAATCAAGAAATAACACTGCTTTCCATTCATGTAGCACATTAATAATTGAAGTCATTTTCACACTCGTTAACTCCTGTGATTTCTGCCACATTCCTTTAATGTAGGCAAAGCAGAGACCACTAACTCCGCTCCCAGATGTGAATTTGGGGGCTTACTGTAACAGTCAGTGCTGACTAGAGACACAAATTCAATGTAAGATATGTCAGTATGTAAGAATTTACGAGATTAGCTTACAACGGCCACCCACAGGTGTGGAAGAAGGTCTGTCTGTGTGCTGGTGACACGAAGGATCCAGTCGAAGGCCTGGAGCTCAGTGAGCGTTCCGTGTGGATCTACATCAGGAGGCCGAAGGGTGTGCGCTGGAAGCCAGGAGAGGGCGTCCAAGGTGAAGGTGAGGACCGGGGTCCCTCCAAACAAACAGAAGCAGCCTGCCTTCTTCGTTTCCCTTTTATTCCATTTAAGCGGCAAGCCTATTGGTTGCTGTCACTCACACCCAGTAAGTCCCAGCGAATCTTCAGTAAATCCTCTCAGCCACACAGAGAATTATGCTGATCTGATTTAGTTGGGTGCTTCTTACTCAAATTGACACAATCTGTCAGCAAGCACAGCACAGAACAGAGGGCCTTGGAGGAAGGGAAACGGAGCAAGGCGCTTAGACACAGAGCAGAAAGCTACAGACGTAACTACCAAGCTCTCATCTTTCTTGGTTGACTTGTCTCCGCCCCTGGCTACCTGCCTTCGGGAAGACATTGTTTGCTCCCTCCCAGATTGCCAATGCTGTCTGGCCTGACCCCTTCGGTCTTTCCCCCTGCAGCCCCCAGAATCATCCCGACATGTAAACCTTACTACACCACTTCCTACTAGAATCTTTCCAAAGGCTTACTACAGCCCTCAGGCTACAGCCCTAAATCCCAGTGGGACAACAAGGTGTGCCATCATTGGGTCACTTGCCCGGTATCAGGAGCCACCCACCCCACTCTGCCCAACCATTCAGCCCCAACCCTTCACCCTGCACAGCCTGCGGGAACACACGTTCCCCAGACGCATCATGCCTCTCCTGTCCAGGGCGTCCCGAGGGGTTCTGTCTGCCTGGTGCTTCCCACCATGGTGCTGGGCCAGCTCCTCCTCAACCCCACGCCCCATGTGGACGGCCTTTCCTTTGCCTTGATCTCCCTCAGCACGGGTTCAATATCTCTGCTACGGCTCCCCGTGGTCTCCTGTCATTCCTCACCAGAGCCCGGGGACAAGTGTGACCGCTACATATGAACACCAGGATTTAATTCTGTGTGTGTCTCTTACCTTCCCTTTCCACCCACACAGAGGACGCACCTTTCTCTGCCCTTGGATGAGGACTGGGAAACCCTGTGGGCCCACGCTTCACTCTTTCTGACACGGACTGCTATTGGCTCAAAACATTTGACTCCCTCTTCCAGCATGCAGAGTCGTCACAGGGACCCGGCCGTCTAACAAGGGGTAACATTTGACACTCACCGGCAACCACGTGGGGATATGCAACTATTTGTCACCAGTACGGTATGAGGAGCAGTCATGAAAAGTCAAGATGTCATCCAGCCGTGCTCCTCCGGAGGCTCCACGGGAGGGTCTGTCCCGGCTGCTCTGCTGGAGTCTGCAAGACCCTTGGCTTTGGGGGCCCAAGTCCAGTCTGTGTGTGGTCGTCTCCCTGATGTACGTCTGTCCCTGCGTCCACATCTCTCTTTGAAAAGGGCATAGATCACATTGGATTAGAGGCCCAGCCTGCTCTAGCAGGATCCCTTCTTAACTAAATAGATCTGCATGACTCTGTTTCCAGTGGAGCTCAAGTCTGAAGGACCTCAGGGTGGGAAAGGTCAGCATTTAAGCCAGGCGTTTGCCTTCCCTGGAACAGTGACTTCCTTTTTCTCCTTTGTTCAAAAATAGAAAATAAGGGAGCACTGTTCCTGGGGCTATATTAGCACTTTTCATTTTTCATAATGTCCTCATGTGTTCATCTCTTAGTGAACGCCTCATGCTTCCACAGACTCAGCTAAACAAAAAGTGACTCTCCATTTCCACACTAGATAAGGCGCACATTAATAATCCCTTGTGAAAACTGTCGTGGTTACAAGTTAGGAACCCGAATGGCACAGCGATCTGGCGGCGACATCATATTGCAGATCAGGTCCTCCACCCAAGACTCTTGGTATGGTGGAGCCTCAGGGAGACAGCAGATTTTGCAAGAAAAGGGGGACAAAATTTCTTAGAAAACCAAGATTTTTTTCTCACTAGTAAAAGACACGACTTAGAAAACGATGGGTACCTCCTTCACGGCACAAGACAGCCTCAAACGCTGGGGCAGGGAGCAGGGATCTCAAGGCCAAACAAAAAACATCGGTGCCAGAGAAGCACCTTCCTCTCCCGTCCACCCTCAGGGCTCCTCCCACACCGCACCCCTATCGCACCCCCTTGTGTTGGAGACAAGAGCCGTGGAGCTGGCAGGACCCTGCTCACGCCCAGGTAACTGAGGCAGATCACAGAGCCACACACTCTTCTTGCTTTGCCCATGAAGACGGTAGTCTCTGCCTGTCCGTGCCACGGGAAGACAACTTCACCCAGTCTCCAGAGACATCCTGTGACGCCATATATTTCTGATTCCGTTCAGGCACCTGCCGTGTTTTTTTTGCTTGGATGAGGTAGAAAACAGAAGTTCTTTCTTTGGAGTTGAAGGTTAAATACACACGTACGTGCAACCAGCACCACTTTGAGGAGACATCTTTCTTCTCTGTCTTGGCAATGAGAGCTTTCTGGTAGCTGGCAGTTGAGTTGAAGAAAAATTTTTGAAACATGAACAAGAAGGAGATTTCTGGCGTGATTAAGACTGGCGGCTCCCAGGCTCTAGGACCAGGTACGCATAACATGATGAAGAATGAGGCAAAATCTCGCATAAACAGATCTTCATACCTCTTCTGCTAACTGTTGATGGTGGTGGTTAAAATGTAGATTTGGGGGAGGAAAAATAGATAGTAATAGCAACAACAGTATTGCTGCTAGGGCTATTTTTTATTATTCAGACTGACAGATGTGCCCCCTATAACTCCATGTTTAAGGAGATGGTTAGTAAAAGAGGTGAAGAGGTCTTGCGGAATGATCCCCCAGGGACCTCCGAGGGGTGCTAATGGATTTCTCCTTCAACTTGTCCTTTGTAAAGGTCACTCTGCAACCACTTACAATCCAGTCGTGACTGCCTATCTATAGGGCCAGGAAAGGGCAAAAATAATGACTAGAAAACAGCCAGAATTCCACTAATTATGGGGCAGGAAGGCTCTCCATAGGATATTTTGTCTCTGACCCTTGGCCTTCAAGAAAAGTATGAATAATTGCTCAGCCATCCATCTTCGGCATTTTCTTAAACTACATCAACCTGAGCAGAAACAAACCCACATTTCATGAAATAAAACATGTCACAGCATCATTTAACTGTCTAATTCCACGTACAGATTCCCTCCCAGATAAGTAAAATGATGCATACCTTTGTTACTACAAAGAGACAAGGAATTTTTTATTTGGCATCTGGATCACCCCTCTTTGTTCCGCAAGTTCATTTTTGAACACTCTATAGAAGGCACACACGTCAGGAATATCTTCCACTGTGCGAGCCAATTTCTATCCAGAACTTATGGCTTTGCTTCCATTTAGAAGCACTCCAACTCAAAGCAAAGCTATACATAGAAAGAAAAGCTAGAGATTTGAGCTGAGGACATTTGGTCCAACGTTAAGATTTTGTAGGGTCACGATTTATTGAAACTACTCCATAGAACTCAGTCTTTTCATACAACTTCACATCTCTCCATATCCTAATAGTGGGCTGTAGAAAACAGGTGAACTGTGTAGAAAATTACCAACTGCCATTTGGGATTTCCCCCCCAGGAGAAGCGATCACAGAGGGTCTGTGCAAACAGTGGTCCCAGGACAAGTGGCTCTCGGAGACTCTTATCCTATTTACATGGCCCCAGAGTGGATAGAGGAACTGTTTGTCTCCAGTAGTTGCTTTGCTTAGGATTTTTCATCCTAAGCTCATGAGGGTAAAAGCCCTCCAGGGTGTGAGTGAGTACGGGGATGGGCAGTTTGAAGGGGTGTTTCTTTTCACAGCAAAAGAGTCAAGCCCAGTCCTGCCATTTGGTAATTGTGTGGTTTTGATTAAGTTGCTGACGGGCGCTAAGCCCCACCTTTCTCGTTCCTAAATGGGTATAATAGCTACTTCACATAGCTACTGGGTAATAAATTAGCAATATGATAATAGAGAGTAGACCTTCGTTTCTTGTGTGTGTGCCCTACACATTTTCCTATTAGGAACAATGTCTGTCCAATTCCCTGGACTCCTGTTGGGACTTTAAATCCTGCAGCCTCATTAATTGGTGACACTTATGGATACATAATGCCCACTACCTGGAAGGCACCACTCTAAATCCTCTACAGACCACAACTCGCAAATCCTCCAAACAAGCCAAGTAGCTAAGTAAGGGCTCGAGCCCAGGCAATCGGACCACAGACCCAGCCATTTGCTTTTTCACAACATTATGCATCATGTCTACCACATGAGCTATGACTCAGCCCGACCAGTATGTTTCCTCCCATCCCAAACTGGAGTGGGCAGGAAGCCGCGCAGAGCCAGGCAGATGACTAGACCTCAGAGACCGCCGGGGGAGGGAACATGGCTGTCTTCACCCTGAGACTGTATGGAGGATGCAAGCCTGGCTTCACCAAGGGCTCTCTTCAGCTCAAGGAGAAAAGAAGCCTGGACGGACACCAACAACATGGTCGAAGACAAGCCCAGCAGTGGAGAGAAAAATGAGGACCCCCCGGTCCTCCGGATTCAGCCAAGCCTGAATGTTCTGACCGCATGGGCAAATAAATTATTTTTATGCACAAAGGTATGGCGTTCTGGTACATCCCCCCTTTCAGACTTGACAAATAAAAAGGTGGAGTAAACATTAACAGAAAAAATAGTCTCAAATTTCAACATATACTTAAAGTATTGAAAGACTTAACAATCGGAAATGTCTAAACAGAAATTCCCAAGATAGATCTATAAATTATTAGGATAATAATTGAGAAAACCTGATAAGTAGACGTATGGAACATTCTTTCACCGAATGCTCCCGCCCAGAACGTGACTCTCTGTTAGTTAAGGAGCTGTGCTACGAAAGCTCAAAATCTAGTCTTCCGTTACACCTACACAGACATTTTCAGACTATAAAGATCACATGCCACCACAGAATGCATATAAAACTTGTAGGCTATCAGTACAATCAGGAGCTCAACTCTTTTCACATTCAGTCCTTTGTCAACTGAACTTATAAACAACTCGGGTTTCAATCTTGGGCTCTACATGAGAGAGGAGAGAATCTTGGAAGAGGCACCGGGTTTCGGCTGGCAGTCTAAACTCTCCCAAATTACTTTCCAGCCTTTCAGTTGGGCTATCTACTTGATACCGGATGGCACACATGTACAATCTTGTTTCTATGCATAAAAGTTACGTGGAGATGGTATGACACTGGTATTTTGTACATTTGATATATGCAGCCTTATTTATGTGCATGCAAAAATGTGTGGCAAGCGTATGCAGAGGCTTCTGTACATACAAGATAGACGCTCTGTATGCTATACTCGTAGAACACAAGTAGATATTGGTGTGTGTGTGTCTGCCTATACATGAGCTTCGCGCTTCTCCTTGTACACATCCACAACGTGTGCAGTTAGTGTGATAATGAACATTGTCATATTCAGAGGCATTTCCACAGCCCTTCTCAAAACATTCACTTTGCAAACCTTCTCCGTCCCTCACCGCGTTGGCATTTCTATATAGCCACAGACGTGTGCATGGCCACGAGCATCGTAAGTACATGCAGCGTCACACCCCAGTTCACACCCACCTCTCCTTTTCTCGCCACTCAGCCAAGTATTCGCTTCAACTCACATTCTCCTCCTTCAGCTTCAGTCCATGTTTGTGGAATCTCTGAAGCATGAAAATGGAGTCCCAGATGCAGAATGAAGAAAGATTTCTTTTTTTTCAGAAATAGATCGTTCCCTTTTTGTAGGGTTTTTTCTCTCTCTCCTGCTGATTGAACCGGTGTCAGAATCAGTAACAGATGCTGAATTCAGATCGAGCTTGTCGAACGGGATCTGGGTGGAGAGAAATAAAGAGAAAATCACTGGAGAAAAGTCACAGTAATTTTGTGCCTAAATAGAAGTTCTTTGTTAACTTTTGATTTTCACTTATGTAGAACATTGCAACACACTGATTTGTTCTAAATTTCCACATTCAAAAAGGCTTTAAAAAATAAGACCCTAAAACTGCATCCCAAGGTGAGTGACTGACATTTCGAAAAGATGATCCCATTAGATATTTTTAAAAATATATTCTTGTGCTGTGGCACACAATATTCATACCCTCCATCCCACCCTAATTACAGTAGAATATGCAAGTCTGGGGAAGGCATATCATTCAGAAAACAAATAAATTTAGAGGAATTAGGAAATTAACATTTACCAGACATAGAATATGTATAAAGTTATTAGTTTAACTAGCTGTTTTAGTTACACTGACTCTTCTAATTACAATTAAACTACCATTTGCTTGGTACTATAATTTTCAGTGTTATGGATAACATAAATAATATTGCCTATCACTCATTAAACATTTTTTGTGGGACAAGAAATGGGCTAAGCATTTCGAGATACTTTTTCTAAACTTATCTTGACAGAGAACTGATGAGCAGGTATTTACATGTGAGGAAAGCAAGTTTTAGAGATTAGGTAATTTTCCCAAAATTCTGAGCTAGTAAGTGGCAGATTGACAAAGCCCACACTTCTAACCAATTTCATGACGTGGCCTCCTCATGGGCATACTGCAAAATCCTTAGCAAATATCCCAATGTGAAATAAATATTAATTTAAAGCAATGTTTGCTTAGAACCAAGGTTGGCAAAGGAATCTACTAAGCTAAGCCAGAATACAAAGCTAGTGAAACAAATCAGCAGAATACAGTGGAGTGCCAAGAAAGCAAGCCAAATACAAATGAGTACTTGACAGATGACAGAGTTGACAGTAGCAATCGAGGGACGGGGTGTAAGTTTAATAAATATGTTGGCCTCCACGTGGACAGTGAACACCCACTGATATCCCCTACCTCACACCATATGCAAACTACATTGAGAGCAGTGCCCCATGATCCCTCTCAAGTCCAAATCTTGATCTTATTAGACCTACAGCTCCTTTCTATTTTTATATATAATCAATTTTTTCTAGGTCGTAATATCAGAACCAGATCAAAATATGGTCACGTGAGACAGTCAGTCAAAGGTCAATGCTCATGGGGTCAAAATGGGATAGAAGGATCTTTGCTGAATCTCTCCTGTGTGGAGGACATACACCAACAAATCTGCAAAGAACGATGTTTCCAATCAATCTCTGTGTGTACAGTTGTTGTTGAGTGGGGCTTACAAATGAGGTCCCGCAGCTTAGTTGCTTAACAGAAGCGTAGCACCGAGCAGTGTCTTCTTCATCCTCCTTTGCTCTTGCCTATTTCTCTTCCTTTCCTCTAAACAAATTTGAACTATAGAAAGAAGCGATCAAAAGAAGATACAATGACTGTTCAAATAAAACTTCTAAGATACTACAGTAAAAGACACATTTTTGTTGATCCTCCCTCACAATGCTGTGTCACTTTGAACATACCTATCCCACCATTCTCCCATGAAGTCCTCTTTCATGCCTGTCTTTTCCTGGCTGCCTCAGTGTCCTAAATTAATTCAAAATGTTTGCAGCAACTTTGGCAAAGAAAAATATTTCTGTAAGTCCTCATCTACTCTAGTCACTGGATTTGGCACAATGTGACTTCTGGCTCTTCCCCAAAGTCCAAATAAACATTAAAGGTAAACACTGTTAGTTGACTCAGGACAATGAGGCAGCAAAAGCACAACTAAAGATACTCAAGAAAGAAAACTTCCAGAACTGCTTCAAAAAGTGGTAGAAACAACAGGGTAAGTGTGTTCAAAGTGGAGGAAGTATTTGGAGGGAGATTAATGGCGATGTGTCTGTGGTATTAATAATTTTTGTAATTTAAGTATTCACTGTATTGTTTGATCGTACCACGTGTGCTTGGAATATTAATTTGAAAGAGTCCCTGTGCTCATCAGCCCGGGTCTCCATGTTTCTTGGCCAGCTCTACAGTGTTACAGACCATTTCATTTTTATTTTTACAGAAATATCAAACACCATTGATGTAACTGGCCAAAGAATCAGTTCAAAGATTAGGAAATGAATCCAGAGAACTTCAGAGACTTGTTGGATCTCACGTATGACCCAGTCTAGGTTTCGTATAATAAAAGCAGCAATAATGTCAGCAGTGTCCTGTGTCAGGAATGCTGTGTTTTATTTCAATTTCGACATCACATAGTTCTCATAGGGCAACGCCTCGAAACTTCTCTGATATTAAACCGATTTTAAAAGTGACAGATCAAATGTAAAAACTCACTAACAAGCGTTTTAATTATGAATAATTTTAAATTGTCTTTTTGTCTGCCTTAATAGGTTTGGTGTTATGCAAACACTCTAAGACGTGGAAATGTTTCAAATGACCCAAAGGCAGAAGGGTTTAATTTTTCTGAATCCTCTCTAGCTAAGGCTGAGAAATATTGCTCTTTGAAAAACTACATTTTCCTCTGTTGATTTTTTTGTATTAGCTTCCTATCTTCAACTTGATTCTTTTCTGCTCATTTTTATCATTTTCTTCTCTTCTCTTGTTGTGGTTTAATTTTTCTCCTTGCTTTCTTGTACCTTGAGATAGGAACTTAGGTGGTTGATTTGAGTCCCTTCTTTGTTGCCAGTGTAAACACTAGTACCGTGGAGTTTCCACTTAGCATGTCCTGGTGCTATATACCCCAAATTTTGAAAAGTTGTGTTTTCCTTCTTATTCAATGTTAAATCTTCAATTTATCGCCTTTACGTTTTCTCTTTCACACACGGACTATTCATAAGTATGTAGTTTAATTTTTACATATCTGGAAATTCTTTATTGTCTTTTGTCAGTGATTTCTACTTTCATTTCATTATAGTGAGAAAGCGCATTCTGCTTAATTTCTTTTCTTTTGGTATCTTGAGCTTGGATTTACGGTCCAAGATACAGTCTGTATCTTGGTGCTTATTTCATGGGAACTTGAGAAAACGTGAGCGCTCTGCTGTTGGTCTTGGACTGAGCTCCAGGTAGCCTCTTGGTTGATTGTGTGTCCACATCTTCTGTGTCCTGCTTGATTTTCTCTCTAGTTGTTCTGTCAGTTGCTGAGAGATTACTGATGTCCCCAACTTTAATCGTGGGCTTCCCATTTCTCCTTTTCAGCTCTGTTGGCGTGGTGAGGCTCTGATGTTCAGCACGTACCTACAAAGGATCATTACGTCTTCTCGACAGGTTGATCCTCTTATACTGTACGATGTTCGCCTCTCTCTCTAGTTATTTTCTTCTCTCTGATACCTGCTTTACCTGATTCTAATCTAGTCACTCCAGCTTCCTTCTTTAAATGATGCCGTCATATCTTTTTTTCATTGTTTCACATTCAACCTATTGATGCTGTCGAATTTGAAGGGAGTTTCTTATAAGCAGTGTGTAGTAAGCGCACGCTGTTTTATGATTTTTTTCCCTCCGCTGATCTCTGTCTTCTGATTGGTATATTTGCTGCTAACACTACAGTAACAAATGACCACAAGCTTTGTGAATTACAAAACACAAGTTTCTCTTACATTTCTGGGAGTGAGAGGTCTGAAATGGCTCTCAGTGGGCTAAAACCAAGGGCTGTGACCCTTTCTAGAACCGCAGGTGGAACCCACTTTCTTGCCTTTCCCCGGCTCCAGAGGATGCCCGATGCCTTGCCTGGCTGCCCTTCCATCTCGCACCCCAGCAGTAAGTCCAAGTCTTCTGCATGCTGCGTCCTCTGACCTGACTCTCTCCTCCTTCCGCCCCCCACTTTCACTCATAAGAACCCTCCAGATGACACTAAGCTCACAGACAAGCCAGGCCCATCTCACCACTTTGAGCCAGAGACGTGACACTCTTACCTCATCTGGTGCCTGCTTCTCCCTGGCCATGAAACACAGCATATTTGGTTCCAAGGCAGCTTGATCCATTTTGTGCTGCTACGGAAAATACCCCTGTCTGAGTAATTTATAACCAACAGAGACCTACTTGGTTCATGGTTCTGCATCCTGTAACTACAAGATCAAAGGACTACAATTAAGGGGACTTTCTTGCTACATACCAACACAGTGGACGATATGGCACGGGCTAGAGAGAGACGGAAGGGGGCCAAACGTCCTTTAATATGGAACCCATCCCACAATAACAGCATTAACAACCTTAAGGGCAGAGCCTCAATGACCTCATTACTTTTTCACGGTCCCACCTGTCAACACTGTTGCACAGGGATTAACTTTCCCACACACGCACCTTGCAGGAGACATTCACACCATTGCACTAGAATTCAGACGTGCACATCTACGGAGGAAGGGGAATTATACCCTCATAGCCTCATACCCTCAGGATCTCCAGGTACCTCCTCCCCCTGGTGGTCTAGAACCTCACTATGGAACATGAGAATTCCGGACAGTTATTACTGGAGGCAGGAAGAATCCCCCGACAGTAATCTGTTACATTTATGAGGCATAACATCACAACAGACAAAATGCTCAGTACTTACTTCAAGGATAAAAATTGCAAATGAAATGCACACTATCTCTAAGTAAATCCCACTTTTAATCCATCCACACAAAACACAGTTTGGGGGCTATTCTTTTAATCTGGGTGTGGGGGAGCCTCTTAAAATGAAAACTTAAAAGCATCACTTACAATTTGAAGAAAAGTTTTGTATTTATTATTACCTCGTATCATCTCTATTAACATTTCAAGAAGAGCTATCTCATCTATTTCACTACATTTTACTGCATTTGATCAGATAAATTTCTTGTAACCTGTAGTGCTTTAAAAGGCTTTTAAAATATTGTTGATCAATATCAAATTTGTCATAAATTGACCCTAACTTTGGAAACAGGCCCAGCAACTAATTTTGCATTGCTCCCGGCCAAGGAGCCGTAATTCACGATCACCACTGACTTAAATACAAGATATTTAATCCTGTCAAATACACGTTTTGTTTGAATAAAAAGTGATTCTCTTCTAATTACGGGTTTTGCTAAAGCTAATTTCAATGTTCTATTTGGTGTATTATCTCAGAGCTCCCTGCAACATTTTTGATACAGCAAAGGACTTAAACAAACACTGAGGGAAAGATCCGAAATAGAAAAATAACCAAACTGCGTGTGTGTAACGCAGAAAGCTTATCAATTTCAGCCAAAAAGATATAGGTTGGGTTCTTTGATTGCTGCAATGAGTCAAGCAATCAGAACATTTTGATTCAGAATTCGAGTTTATTTTATTCTCCTGGTAGGTATACAAAAGTTTATTGAGATACATGGTGAATATTTAAATTTAAAGCATGTAGTTACAATAAAAGACGTTATTGCCATTATCCTCCTCAAAATACTCCCCCTCTCTTTGAACACATTTATGCCGTCTTTCTTGCCACTTTCTGAAACGGTTCAGGAAGTCCTCTCTGTGTCAAGTGTGATCAAAAATACAGTGACAGCTGCGGCCAGTGCCATCCAACGGAAAGGCGGGCTCAAAACACGCGAGGCTGTGTCCTCATCCGCCTCTTTCGAGGTCTGGTGCCCTGCAACTTCCGGTTCTTTCCCAAAGTCAAAATGACCTCTAAAGGTCAATATTTTGAATCAATTCAGAGCACCAAGACAGCCAGGACAGCACAGCTGAAGACCCTCACAAAAGAGCACACCAGAGCTGCTTCAGAAAGTGGCAAGAACGATGGAATAAATTCGTGCAAAGCCAGAGGAAGTATTTTGAGGGAAATTCATAGCGAAGTGTCTTTTGCTGTAATACATTTTTTTTTTTTTTGGAGGGGGTCCTGGGGATCGAACTCAGGGCCTTTTGCCTGCTAGGCAAGTGCTCTACCACTGAGCTAAATCCCCGACCTGTAATACATTTTTCATTTAAATATTCATCGTATTTGTCGATCGCCCCCCACATCGGGAGCTCCGGGGGGCTCTGCTTGGCCGCTCAGGCTTCCGGTGTGACTTGGAGGATGCGGGGTGTCCCGCGTGCAGCTCTCCCTCGCAGACCCCTGCTGGCCGAGGTTGCACAAGCCTTCCACCAGGGGGCGCTGGGCGCTCTCCAAGGTCAGTGAAGTATGGTATGTCTAAAAGTCAAACTGTGAATTATGTAACAAGCATTTGGCACCAAACACAACGTTCCCCTTCTGAAGAAAAAACCTGGGTTGCTAGGATATTTGATTTCAGGAAATATTCATTAAGTAATTGGGAACTTTACAGTCCCAGAAAGAAAACGTTTTACTTCTAAAATAGTCCTCAACACTGTACTTCAGTAATGTTCTCCATCTTTGGACACTACTGGATAATCTACACAATTCACTCTTCCAAATTAGGAAATAATATCATTTCTAACAACACGAAAGCTAGCATAACACTAAAAGGTCAAATTTTTAACAGGCTCCTCTTTAACCACAGTAAATCTATGCTCTTGAAATGTGTTCTTGGAAGTATTTATGTTGAAGAGGTGATTGTTGCTCTGAACAGGCCTTTGTGGTTGAAACGGGACTCAGAGAGTGTGCTGGCCTACGCAGCGAGGCACTGAGCGGTCCCATGGGACAAATGTGGGGATTGCTCTGCGGCCGTAGTAACTGCTGGTGACCAATGGCCAGAGTCCGCTGGGCCCGTGGGCAGGTGCTCAGCAGGTGTCTGGAGCCAGAGACACAGGGCCGGGAGTGGTGTTTCCTTGTGCTGCAAGGGCAGCCTCCTGGGTCGGGGCTGCAGGGTCACACAGCGGAGGAACAGCCTTGCTCCCTGCTCCTTTGCCGCCCTCTCCCGGGGCCGCTCGCTCTCTGTGTGGACGGGCGGACGCGTCTTCCCCAGTCCAGACACAGAGCACTTTCTTCATCACCAGAGTAAATGCCACCTCAGAACAGAAGGAGATGTGTCTCCAATAGAGAACAGGGCTGTTTGGGGCTTTGGAAAACTGAATTTTCCTGGGTTTATGTATTTTTGTCTAATTGTGACAAAATTATATATAGATATACAAACACTGCTTGGGATCACATTACTCTATAATACGCCAACATCCCTCATCATTTACATCCAGCTTCTTCCACACCAGCAACAACTTATGGACAAGATCAGAGTCATCTAATCTTGCTAGGTGCAAGAGAAGCCTAGCTAAACCCATTTTTTAAGTAAAAATTTTAACACAAGTTGACAGGAACTGTGGAGCACACTAAATATTGACAATTGCTAAATACATATTGTCGACACAAGAAACAACACTAACATAGGTGAGCCAGTCACACATAACTATGGTGTTTATAAAATGCTCGTTTACAGCAACTGCAGATTTGCACTGGTAACGAGACATAAGATTAAAGAGGTTTAATGGCCATTTTCCATCTTCCCGCCCCTCGGTGGGGCTTTTCTGAGGTGCCATTGCTAAAGCTCTGTGCCTGAGGGGCCCCTGGGAAGTGGATCTGCACCATGCTCCCGTTACCTGGCCCTCAGGAAAAGCCACCCGGACTGGTTTCCCTTCCTTGAAGAGCACAGCTTCCGGGTCCGGCAAGGTAAGCTCTACTTACTAATACTTACTAGGCATGAACATCATCTTCGAGCAAACCCAATTTTCGAATCCATAAAATGAGAGAAATTGGGTTGTTGGGGAGAATATTTGAGATTTTTCTGCTGCCTGTGTAGTATATTTTCAGTTTACAGTCACTCTCATTCATTATAAAGTAGTAGTATTCAAATGTTTTTCAAATAGCAGCAGTTAGTCCAAAAAATAATTTTTGCCCTGCGTAATTCCTGTGAATTTCTGAAGATGAAGGAGCAACTCACCTGGTCCTGGCACAGTGCTGTGTGTGGAGGAGGGTTTGACAGGCCACTGGAAACACTGCTCGGAAGAAAGAATAATAGCCTCCATTTCACAAGATGCCTCGAATAATAGTTAACTGGCACAGAAACTCCTTATAATTATCTAATCAAAATGTATGCAAAATATAAGCATAATTTCACCCCAGACTAAAAGTAATGCAGCAATTTTAGATTACTGAACAATTGGAAAATTATTATTTTTCATTATGAAAAAACGCTTTCGCAGTCCTCTCGTCCCCCTCCCCCCGCCCCTTTCTCTTCTGAGGACAAATGGCATTGTGGGAACATAGACCTTTCCTATCTCATCCTCTGTGCTTCTCTGCATGTTTGACATGTCTCTCAAATTTGTTTGAAAAAAATAACTGTATCTTTCTCAAAGTTAGACAACATCTTTGCAGATGAGAGTGTTGTGCTGTGGATTTCACTTACAAATTTAACAACTGGATGGCTGAGAAGGATAGCCTTAATTTCTAGTCTTTGCCAATGCTCTTGGTATAAATACACTCACAATGGCCAATTTCCAGGGTAATCCACACTCAGATTTGGAGAGAAATGCACAAAATTGGCTCTCCAAACCCAGTGAGAACCAGGTGCAGGGCATTTCTTTTCTCGTCTTTGACAAGATTTCAAAACAGTTCATTGTTTGTGGCAAAATTACCACACCATGAAGTCAAGCTCAGAAGACAGGACTGACCAAAACAACAAAATTTCCCTGGATGATACATCTCATAAATCAGATTTTAGCTTTGGATTACTGCAGTTGCACAAAATTCAGGAAGATTTTCCTTTTGAGTCCCAGTGTTGCACAAAAATAAAAGTATTGTCTGCTACACGCCATGATGAACAAACTGTCTAAAATTCAAGTGAGTTAATATTGTCCGTATTGTCATTCTTAGCCTCTTTCAGTGACATGGGCTTATCAGATAATATAGGGAAAGATATGGACCGTCTCCTAAGCAAAGTGAGAAGATGCTAAAATGGGAGCTTTTTTCCTTTGCTGTGGCTGGTTCCCAGATGACCAGGATAAAATAGGCCTGGCCAGGGCCACCCTCCTTCGGGAACCATCGGGACCATCGGGGACCATCGGGACCAACAGCACTGAAGAGTGGCTGTTGCTCCAGCATCACCCGTCGCCTGCTGAACAGGGTTCTTGAGTTTTGCCCATCAGGTGCTCTTAGTTACTTCCTCGTTGCTGGGACAAAGTACTCGACACTCACAAGTTAAAGGAGGAGAGGTTTAGTAGCTCGCAGTTTGTAGAGGTTTCAGTAGAGTCAGCTGGCTCCCAGGCAGGGTGGCGTGGCAGAGGGGCATCGCAGAGGCAAAACAGTCCACGGCAGGGGAGGCAGGAAGCAGCTACCTTCCTTCTTCTTTCCCTTTTTATTCCATTCAGGCTATGAGCCTCTTGGTTGGTGCCACCCACACCCAGGGTGGAGCTTCCCTCTGCAGTAAATCCATCATCCACACCCAGGATGATGCTAAACCAATCAGTGAACTAGTCCAGAATCACACACCCATGATCCAGTCACTCCCAAAAGCCCCACCAATGAGCACATGAGTTGTCAAGGAACATCCAGATATAAGCCATAACACTTGCCTTCTTCCAGAATGAGGAATTAAGGGCAAGACTGACAGCAAGGAAGTCTTTTGGAAGGACTGTCCATCTAAACAGCATTCCCTAACACTCATGGGGAAGAGTGTGAGGCTTCCTCCTGACATCGAACCATGTTAAATTTTTTTCACACACGCACACACACACACACACACACACACACACACACACACACACACAAGTTCTAAATTATTTACCTGGGGTTTGGGCTAAAGAAGCAGAGGGCTGAGGCTGTAGCTCAGCAACGGAGAATTTGCCTGGCATATGAGAGGCCTCGGAAAGAGGAGAAAGAAAAAGAGCCCCACCTGGGGGTGTGAGCGGCTAACCAGAATGCGTTCCAGGTGTAGAGAAGCGCCTCTGAAAACAGACTGCATCAGAACCCGAGACAGTGCTGTAACTTAGTGAAGCCCTGGGCATGAGGCGGACATAGGAGAGGTGGAACAGAAACTCTCCAGGATCAAAACAGCTCTCGTAACCTAGAGGTTTACCCTGGGACGGGAAGAAATGGGGAACCTTCTTGTTGGGCATCTGCGTTCCTTGTTGTTGTTTGTTTTATTCTGGTTAAGAATGCCAACGCAGAGTACTATAAGAAGATCCCGGGATGGGGAAAGGACTTTATTCTTTATCACAAAGCTATTAAAACCATATACAGTCAACCAACCATGTCAACAGGTTCTGTATTCAACACACTGTGGATTAAAAATACTCTGAGGAAAAAACTGTGTCTGTCCTGAACATGCAGATACCTTTCCTCTCGTCATCGTCTCTTGGTGGCAGGTGCATTGTCTTAGGTAACAGAAGTCATCGAGGCACGATTTAAAGTATGGGAGGGCATATGCAGGTTGTATGCAAATACAGGCCATTTAGTATAAAGCCCGTGAGTGTCTGAGGATTTGGTGCTCTCGGGGGTCCGGGACTCATCCCTCATAGATACTGGGGGTGTCTGTGTGTTTCTCCTGCACAGACTTTCAACTAAATGTGCAGAAGGTCGGCTGGACATGTGGCTAGTTGGTTACTAATTCTACATCTCTCCCCGTCTGTAGGTTCTTCTTTGTAGCTGAGAAGTCTCATGCTGGAAACGCTGAAAAAATGAAAACTAAAGGCCTAATCTGGATTTCTAGGCTTTTATTAGGTTCGCATTTGTCATGTTTTTATTAAATGAAGACGAAATCTTCGGCTTCTGGCAACAATTGGCTCAATCATGATGGCTTCTATTTCATCCGATGATGATGAATAGCAGCTAATTGCACATCGATAGTGTTCACCCACCGCACTAAGTCGAGATGCAGGAATATGTTTACATAGAGACAGGCGATGACAGTGTGAATAATCAACCAGAAAGCAGGGGTTAAAGCTCCTTTGGTCTGTGCAAGAATGATGGTTGATTGGGGCCTCGTTATGCAAATAATGCTCTGACAGATGAAATACAGCAATAGAAAGTGCACCGTCAAAAGAGGTGACAGTCTTTATTTTAATATTTTATGTACCTTTCCAGTTTCTTTTTCTAACATCACTTTATTTCTTTAACCAAAATTACTTTTTATTCAATGAGCAGTTTGGAATAAGTTCTAAAATTAAGGATCAATGTTTCACGTGTTCTCTTGACATGAGGAAATCAAAAGGACCTCAAATGACTGGGTCCTTCCGGCCTGTGTTAGTTACTTTTCTCTCGTTGTTGGGACAGAATACCCGACACCCAAAGTTAGGGGAAGAAAGGTTTATTAGCTCACAGTCTGCAGAGGTTTCAGTCTATAGTCCACTGGGTCCGAGGCAGGGTGGCATGGCAGAGGCAAGGGGACCGGCATCCCAGACCGGCAGTCAGGAATACAAGGAATGTAGGCAGGGAATGCAAGCAAGCAATGCAAACAAGCAGCTAATTAGCTTCTTCCTGTATCTTTTATCTAGGCTACCTGCCCTTAGGGCGGGTAGCACTCCCACCCTTAATTTTAGTCTCACATCCTTGATCCCAGCAGAACCATGCCAAACCGATCAGTGGATTAATTTAGTAATCACACACTCTAGATCCACCTATCTCTTGCCACATGAGGCTTTGGGGGGACATCTAGACACAAACCATAACACGGCCTCTTCCCACAGATGAGGGCTCCTGGCCGAGCGCCCTCTTATCCAACAGACAAGGCCAGCCCCTGTCCATCCCTGGGCGTCAGCCTCAGCTCCTCCACAAACCAGCGGAACTGTTGGGATAAGCCAATCACACCTTCCTGTGGCAGCCGGGGCACCAAACTCTCTGTCTATAAAACTTGCGTCCACGGCCCCGCTTAACAGTCTAGTCATCTCGTGTAAGTTGACACACAATGTGTCACCTACAGAAGATGCAACCTTTGTGTGGTCCTGCTGGTTCCTGTGCAATTCTCTGGGCTGAGCAGACGTGATCTTACAATTCTGGCTCTGGTGTGCTTGGTTAGCCTCACAACCTCAGGCAGACAGCCCTCCCCTCACCAAGGAGGTGAACAGAAGGTGACTAAAACGAGTCTGTGGGACTTTAAGAATGCCCTGTCATTGGTTTGAAGGTGGTCACATGTTAGAGCAATGAGGTACCTCCTGAGTAGAAGCATAAGGAAATTAAAATGTTTCAAGCTCCACATCTCCTAAGTCCTTTGATTTGTAGGTCTCTTGTGCTAAGGGATGGTAGATGAGGCTCCCCCACTCTACCTTTCTGGGATTTCTAGGTCTGCGCATACCTAAGCCAAAGACCATATGTACTAGTTATCTACTATCGTGTAACAAAGTTCCCCAACACTTAGTCACTTAAAACAGCTTCTGTGGCTCAGAAATACAGCTTTAGCTGAGATCCCTGCTTCGTGGATTCTCACAAGGCTGTAGTGAGGTGTTCAAGCCAGGCTTCTCATAGGCTTAAATGGTGGCAAGACCTGCACCCAAGTCTGCTCCAGGCTTGCTGGGAAAAGCCAGCACCTCACGGGTACGGGGCTGAGGCCAAGTGCCTTGCTGCTGTCGGGCCCAGGCTGTGCTCAGGCGCTTGTGGTGTTGCGCTCTCCGCTGCAACAGCACTGAGAAGAGCAGAGCGCAGATGCCGGGAAGTCCACAGTCACCGTTTTTTATAACCAGTCAAGAGATGACATCTCATTGCTTCGGTCGCTCTATTGCAAGCGAGTCACTGGGCATGAATTCAGAGAGCGCATGTTACCTAACGGCAACCTGGAGAGGAAAACGGGCGATCCCTTCCTCACCCATCACATAAGGGTGGCCGACGACCCTGTGACAAAAGATGGGTCGATGAAAGAAAAGCATAACGAATTCAGCTGATCGTAGTTCCACACGGCTTGGGGACCTGCAGATGGAAGATTCAACGTCCCAGCATGAAATGTCCGTTTTTATTCTTAGGTTGAATGAAACATAGACAATTGCCCAGAAATACGATTGCACAAAAAGGGGAAGATCTGATGGCAACAGACTGAGAAGGGAGGCAGAGCAGGGCCCGTTCACGCAGCTTCCTCCTGGCCTCTCTGCAGCACTCTTTCCTCCAGAGTACAGCGCTGAAACTCTTTCAGAATTAGGGCTTTTACAACCTACTATCAGACGAAGAAGCTTAGAGAGTTTTCTCACGGCTGCTTCCCAGATAGAGGTTGGGAGGGAAGAGTTGAGTAATGTTTTTAAACTTTATGGCTCGTGTTACAGTTGGTGTCCAGATGTCCCTGCAAAGCCCCCGTGGTCATAGATGGGACTTTTTCAGAGGTGGCTGGATCTAGAGTGTGTGGTGCTGGGATTGGGGGCGTGTGATTATTAAATCAATCCACTCACTGGCGTGGCCCTGATTCTGGTGGCCTGGATGAGATACAAGGCACAAAAAGAGGCTTGCTTACCCCCTTGCTTACCTCGCTGCCTTCTGCCCGTCTGCTGTGCCGCCTGCCCTGGATCCAGCTGGTTGTGGACTGAAACTGCTACAAACTGTGAGCCAAATAAACCTTTCTTCCCTTAACCTTAGGCCTCGGGTATTTTGTCTCAGCCGCAAGAAAAGTAACTAAGACATCTTGTGTTAGGGAAAAGGAGTCCTCGTTTCTGTGACCCGCCATAGGGAAGGGAAACTCTAGCTTCTGTGGCTTGCCTCGGTGAAAAACCAGAGACGGTGTGGGACCACAGGAGGACAGAGAGACTTTGCTTCTGTTCCCAGCCACCCTCCTCTGCAGTATCACTTTCTGAGTCCTAATAGCATGACCCCAAGAGGCAGGGTGGCGGGACCCCAGCAGAAGCTGCTGGCCACACGGGCTTGGTGAGTGGACACACGGTCGTCTGTCCATCAAAGACACTGCTCCCCCTCCAAGGCACACGGTCCTTCTACAAAGCAGTTCTCAAGCCAAGATCACATTACTCAGCCTCTTTGCCTCTACGTGGGGACATTCAAGCTGGTCCTGCTGCAGGCGGGAGGGAGGTAGGAGCACAGCACTTGCCCAACAAGTATACAGCGTAGTTGAGGTTTCCTCACTTGTTCTCTCCTCCCTGTCACTTATTGGGGTTACTCTGTCCATCCTGGAAGCCGCCTGGTAAAAATGGGGGGAGGCTACAAGATAGAAGAGACTGACACCCCCAACCACAACTTAGAGGAAAACCAGCCAGTGATCCAGAAGCAGTAATTGGGATTTGTCGAAATAACTCACTTTCAATTATGTTTGAATCTGTGTGTATTCTGGAGTTTTTTATAGCAGCCATCACTGCACATAACGTGTGTGTGTACAAGTTCACACGCACACACATGCACACACACACAGAGTGCATGTTTTGTGTTCTACACGGCTGGTTAAATTTACCAGTCTATTCCAGTGTTTATCAATGTATTCCAGTGTAAACCAGTGTTTAGTTTTCAATCTGTGTGTTACATGTTTTCTGGGAACTGTGGATGGAACAGTGAATAAGTGAATAGTGAATAAGACAGATCTACTCTCTGACCCAGAACTTGTAGTTTGAAAGACACACATCACCATCCTCACTCACAATCTTTGCACACATTCATCAAGTCACTGGAGCTCAACAAAATTCCTGGAAAGTAGACAAGGGTCTTTCTTCCCATTTCAATGCACAGCAGTGGAGGTCCTGCAAGTGAGGACACACGGCCAATGCAGGGCTGAGCACAGACTGAAGCCTACCATTTCTGAGTCAGAACACGTGTTTCCTATCACACCTCTCTGACCCCAACATGTGACCCAGCAAGACGGGTGCTACACACAACGTCACATCTCCAAGGCCGAGGGAAGAGCGGGTTACCAAATACCGGGAACATAATTATCACACCCTTGACATTAATTCTATTATTTCCTCATCCTGACTTTAAAGCTCTGTGTTCTTCATTTTATACTGCTATTTTGCGCTCCTGAACCATCTGCTGAGTCCCTGTTGCTATGAAGTATATTAAGCTGTTCTTTCCTTTTTCATACAATTTCCTCACCATAAACAGGGTTTCCTGATGACATTTAGAACATCCAACTGAAGTTTAGCTTCAGAAAAATTATGAATATTAGTATAGGTTTATCCAAGATATCTCATAGACACTCTTTATACTAACATCATTCGTTGTTTATCTAAATTTCAAATTTAATTAGGAGTCGTGCATTTTTGCTTGATAAATCTGATAACTCACACAAACGTCCTTTTTTTCTAGGAGATGTATATATTATCTCCAGAATTATTCTCATTTCACTTTAGTCTCTTCATCTTTAGAAATCGCAGCTGACAAAGAATGAGATGGACAGAGCAGTATTTCAAATAATTGTTTTTTACATTGATTACTTGCAACTCAAGTGACAAAGAAAAACAACTCTCAAACTGTAAAGTAATTATACAGTCAAAAATCCAATGCAAAAACTATATTCACTTCCTTTAATAAATCCCAGTTTTGAAGATTATAATTTATGAGGTAATACATTTTTAAAGGCCTAAATTCTTATGATGGACTTCATATTTCCAGTCTCAAGAAATGAAATGCTGATAGGAAAAGACAAAAGGTCAACTCCTTTTGTGGAAATGTATAATCAGAAGCATTTGATAGCATCGTGAATAGAGGTGCTCAATGTAGGATTCAGAAAGACAAAGACTTATGAAGGACAAAGGAACATTTGGGAGAATAGTCAGTCCCTGATTAGTTTTTGAAGATTTTTAAAGTTGTAAATGTTCAACAAAATAAATAATTATATTTGTAGTTAGCAAAAATATTTTTAAATGGCCTTCCTCTTAGCAATGAAAAGAGGGTAGTTTCTATCACTGAGGTCAGTATGTGAATTACTGGGCTGATTCCCATCCTAATATTAAGAACATAAAGGTGAAATATTTTTACTGAAATGAACAGAATTAGAAATTTTACTCATTAAATTCTTCCACAAAATAGGAAAAAAATAAAAGTGGCACTAGGGACACATGCAAAAGAATGGCTTATACTGATTCTTTAAAGAAACGACACACATGATAACATCCGTGTCAGTTCGTCTCCAGGGAAAAAGCAGCCTTGTGGAGAGATTTAAATGAGAGTGATCAGTTGGCGATGGACAGTGCTCAAATAATTTCAAGAGGAAAGAAGAAAATGAGGGCAAGAAAAAGCTGTGGAAAAATAGCTGTGTTCTATTTCAAAGCATTTGGTCTCCTAGTTTGGCTACACTGCACTCAGACAAAGAACCTGACTTTAGCTCTCCTAGTCATCATGATCTTTGACAACTTCCGAACCACACAGCTGTAAGAAGAGGAAGCAGATTTCTCAGAAGACACAGCAGGGAGAAATGGAAATTCAATGTAAGAGGCTAATGGCAGAATACTCACATAACGTAATGCATCTGCCGGTCACTCAGACAAGAATTAAGAAATTTAAAAAAAAATTCATAAAAGTCAGTATAGACTCCATGTGTCTATGAATTTAATCTCATACACTTTGAAAAAACCCACAAAAACGGAAAATGAGCTCTCAGAGCCAATTTTCACTCCAATTTACACATAGATACGAAGAGGCTGATTATATTCACGCAACATATCAGTGACTGTTCATCATGTTGCTGGGTGCGGTGGCAGGAAGTGAAGCAACAGCCTTCCTTCGTGGAGCTTGTAGCCTGGACAGCGCACTGTCTGATGGAACCCTGTGCATGAGGGAAATGGTCCACGTCGGCACTGTTTGATGGTAGCGCCTGTGATGCCGGAAATGCTCCGGGGCATCGCCTTAACGGAAGTGCACACGATGCCCCGGAAATGGCCCACCTCCGGGTCCTCTGACAATCACCATTATCCACATACACCTATGAAACACTTGGAATGTGGCTGGTGCCACCGAGAAACTGATGTTTAATTTTTATTTCATTTTCATTCATTTAAATTATAATAGCTACAGGCGCTAATGGCTACTCAGCACAGGTCTACAGGTTATATGCTTTCTCAGGCAAATGATTTTACCTGCTCAGGAAACATTTTTGAAATCTCCGGACCCCAATACTAGAGAATACACTAAGAGAAAAGAAACATGAAAGTGAATGGCACAAAGCATGAGGAGGAAGACTAAAAATGAAGAAGGGAAATTCAAAAGATTTATTCAACTGAGACCAGAAATTTACAGAAGTGGTGCCTGAGGCTGTTGTGTTTGGCGCTGTCACAGCGCAGTCGTCGATAACTATAGTCACAGTCAGTCACCCCTAAGTACACACACTAGGGGGATTTGTACAAAGATACCCATTAAACATGATTTGAATGTTTTAATGTTAAGAGTTTTAATACTTAAAGGTGAGATAACGGGAACCCAGCTTCAACTAACCTGCAGAGGTCTGGCCATCATCTGCCTTATTCTCCTCTCTTCACTGTCTCCATTTTTTTCTGTGAAGCCTTTTTCTCTCCAATAAGCTGGCCGGTGGCTCCCATCACATGTGCTGGCCAGCACAACTCCACCCAGTTATGTTGAAAATGAGGCCCGCTGCAAGGTTGTGCAGTGCCAAAGAAGCCCTCCCTAGCTCCCGAGAGCAAGAGTCAGGGCAAGAACACCCCGCTGGGCCTACACACAAATCCAGCCTGCCAGAGGCTTGAGCCTGCGTGGGCCTCACAGCGGCCCTGGGAAGCAGTGAGCGCCACGCCCCAACCCGGGCTCTGAGCCCCACGCCTGAGATCAAGGGAAGCTGCACTCACAAGGGCCCGCTGCCTAGAAGTGAAGACGGCACTTTGGGGCCAGTTTAAACAGAAAATTATTCTGTGACCTGAAGAATTTACTTCCAAGAGCAGATGTAGATGGGAAAGAATTAGAAACAGCTAGCAATAGCAGCAAGAGACCCCATCTGGACGTCGAAGTCACTAGATTTATTTCTAAGAACAAATCACTACTTTAGCACATGGACTGTATGGAGAAAGCATTCAGCCCCGAGTGAACACCTGAAATCTATGAGGAGGTCTGGCACCAAACTCCACAGACAACTACCGTGTGGACTGAGACCCACCACTGCAGTTTGTCTAAGACCACTTAACTTTCTGCAACATCGCTTGTTATTTCTAAAAATCACTGAAGTGAGAAAGAATGAAGAGCCCTCCCTAAGACACTGAAATGTCTACGTAAAAAGAAGTACAGATTTCCTGTAGAGTTGCTCTGCATTTCACCAAGCCCAATGACGAGAGTGCGGACGGACATCCAGACAGCCCACATGGCGCAGGCTCTGTCTCCCTCCTGCGCTGAGGTCCGGCGGGTCAGCCCACACGGCACCCACCTTCCCCTCTCCCTCTGGCTGTATCACAAAAGAACACAAATAGTGAAGCGTGCGCCAAACCAGGCAAGTGAGAAGTATTTCCGGAAAATAGTTTAATTTCAGTTTTGTAACTAGAAAGGATGTAATGTTCCTTAGGATGGATTGCTTCAGTCTTTGACTTGCAGATCCCACCCCAAATCCTTCATATCACAGAGTGTGTGTCACCTCCGATGACGCGGATGATGGCTCACGTGATCAGCACAGGAATAAAAATAAAACACAAAGAGCATCCAGGTATATGTTAATAATTTGAATTGTCAATATAAAAAAGCTTCCTTTATTCAGTAGCCGAGCTAAATAGGAAGCACTCTGTTTTATTTCCCTACTGGGTTGATTTCGTAGGAAAAATTCAAGGTACAGATACTGACCACGGGTGTCCTTAATCATGAACTTACGGAGCTAAAACCTCAGGGCTAATCATCAATATTTGGTGCCAAAACCTGTTGACTCAACACATGTAGCTTTAAAGGGAAAATGTAACTTACACACACGCTGCGACCTTTGGCCCACCCTCTAAGGGCCTGTTATGTGGTTCCATTGAGGGCTTTTTTGTTTTCGTTTAAACATTGAATGGTAAAGGAAGCAGTGTAAAACAAATAAAAAGGTCTTTACTTTCTTGCTTGTTTTTTCTATCTCTCTCTGACTCCGTGAAATCCCTAACTTCCATTTGAACATACTGACTAAAATGAAAACACACAGTGGTCAGAACTAACTCTTGTCTTTGTTTAAGTGACTAGTAACATCAGAAGCCAGAGAATACTTTAAGGGCCTAAACCAAAGTTTAAATTTAATTTACTAATATTCAAAAGTTAATTTTGTACCACATTATAATATTGCATATATAAAATTATATTATTCAAATGAGCATTTAAAAGTTCAGTGACTACCCGTTAAATATCACAAATTGAGCAAAAGCAGTTACTTTTACTCTTTCCTAAGGCAGCACTAAAAGAAGCATAAATCAGTTTTTACAGGTATAAACTTACAGTGACAAAAAATTGAGAAGCAGAGACCAAAGAAATCAACCGAATTAGATTAGACAAAGAAAGGCGAGTCATTGACAAACAGCCTGGAAATCAGGACTCAGCCCAGTTCTTGCTTGGGAGCACTTGGCATTAAGTACCTCCAGCAGTGGGAGTAGAGGAGCTGGGATATATTACGGGAGACTAAGGAGACTCAAGGCCTAAGTGTAATGTATATTGCACCTTGGGGCAAGTGAATTCTGAATAAGTTATGTCATTTAGTTAATATAAAGACACCAAGGTCAATTTCTTGTCACTGTTGTTCTGGGGTTACATGAAATGTCTTTGTAGGATGTATGAGAACACTGAAATTCTTCTAAAATTCTGAAATCATCTCAAAAATATTTTAAATGTAAAGTTGGGCATGATATCTTTCCCACTTCTTTCCAAAACACACAGGTTCCTCATGTCCAAGGGTAAAATGCCCTCATAACACGTCAGATCTCGGCCTGGCTTATCAGCTTTGTAGCTCTTTAATCGCCACACCAGCTACTCGCTCCTGACTGACAGCTGGGCCTCGAGGAGATTACGGCCCCTGTCCTCAGAGAGCTCGCAGACTGGCTGCAGAGAAACATCAGATAGACGTGAACGAGGGGATCTCATATTTTGAATTATAAGAAGTTAATTAATGAACTTTCTTTGCATTTTAATATTACTGTAAATTGGTTGTACTCTCTATTTAATCATGTATTAAGATACAGTTGGCAGGGCCGGGGCTTTAGCTTAGTGGTAGAGCATTTACCTAGCAAGTGCAAGGCCCTGAGTTTGATCCCCCGCACCCAAAAAAGAAAAAAAAAATACAATTGGCATCCTGCCTTCTTTCTTAGTGCTACAGAATAACAGTGGTGCGTTGTCCACGGGGAAAGTTTAACTTCCATGAAACACAGTGAGGAAGGTTGAGTTCTTCGACCCTGATCCTAAGACCCCTGGGCACACAGAGAGGAGCGTGCTTGAGCAGGTGGGACGGGCATGGCGCCTCTTCGGTACTGGACACAGAGAGCTGCTCTGCCTCCTGACTCCCTCTTGGTCTCCCCTCCTCCCTCCCCGCCCAGGGCATCTGACTTCTGTCAAGCATGACCTTTGCGTTCCTCGGTTACTTGTTCTGCCTGTGCTACTCTCTGTGATCCTCCTGCCTCAGCCTCCCAAGTGATTGGAATTACTGCAGTGCTCCACCACGCCTGCTCACATGGAGTCCTGATAAAAGTATACGTTGCAGAATGATCCCCACAGTCAGGCTTATGGGCGTATCCATCCGTCACTTCATCCTCTCTTGTGACAACATGAGACCCATCGCCTTGGTGCATTTCAGACACAGGAAACAATACCAATCAATGCAGCCTTATGGCTGTGTGCTGGGTCTCCAGCATCCATTCATCTAATAACCGAAGAGTTTTATGCTTTGATCAAAATATTCCTTAAACAGAAAACTAATGGCATCACTCCCAGGTGGAAACTCTCTCGTGGCTCCTTATTACCTTGAGGGTGAATTGCAAACCCCCAGGAAACAAGACCATCAGCACCCGTTTGGTCCTGACTACCTCTCAAACACTGCCCAGCCCTGTAGCCTGTCCCCGCTCGGTGCCCACGTAAGACTTTCCTGGGGGACCCCTGCCTGGGTTTCCCTCACCCCCCTCCCCACCCTTTCCCAGGGGTAAAGCCTCGGCCAACCCCCTGTGGCAGGGAGCGCTCCCACATCCCGCACCCCTCCCCGAGGGCCTGGGGTACCATCCCCGGCCACCCCCCGCCCCTGACTGGTTAGTGTTCCTGGCTTGGAAGGGATGCTGTTGGTCCCCAAAATGTGCTTCAGGAGCTGGTCTCCCTTCTGCGTTCCCTGTGCTGGCTGTTGGTCGGACGCCAAAGACTCGCAGGCCCCAAAAAAGAAAACCAAGTCCTGGCACCCACCATGGTGAAATGTGTCTGTTGGCTGGAGAGATGGAAGATAATTACTTTGTGTTAATCCACTGGGACTTGTGTTTTATTTAATCTGATGACACCCTTAAAACAATCCCATGTTATGGTTCGTGTCTAAGTGTCCCCCCAAAGCCTCATGTGGTAAGAGGTGGCTGGACCTAGAGTGTGTGATGCTGGGATTAAGGGCGTGTGATGACTAAATCGATCCACTGACTGGTTTGGCACCACCCTAATCCCAGCAGCCTGGGTAAAATATACAGGAAGAAGCTGGTTAGCCGCTTGCTTGCATCTCTTGCTTACCTGGCTGCCTTCTGCCTGTCTGCCAGGCCACCCTGCCTCCGACCCAGCTGACTGTGGACTGAAACCTCTACAAACTGTGGGCCAAATAAACCTTTCTTCCCCTAACTTTGGGTGTCTGGTACTTTGTTTCAGCAACGAGAGAAAAGTAACTAAGACACCCAGTCTCAATTTGGAGTTAAAATTTACAGTGATTAGACACGACCGATAATGTAATGTAGTTTGTGGCCTGGAATCTCAGGAACTAGGTAAAACTCTAAAGAACTCTGAGTAAGTTATGTACTTTAGCTAATAATAATTGCATCCCTATTGGCTCATTAATTGTAACAAATGCACCACACTAATTTGTGATGCTAATAACAGGGGAAATCGGATGGGGGAGGTGCTCAGTCAGAAACTGTTCAATCAGCTCCCTTTTTCTGTAAATCTTAAACTGTTTTAGAAGTAAAGCGTATTCCTGGGCATAAAGTTTCAGCCA